>CM016620.1:94636762-94794152 GCA_005393395.2 Gossypium australe | reverse complement strand
AGTCAAAGAAACAGAAGAAAAAGTAAAAGTCATCAGAGATTGCTTGAAAGCAGCTTCAGATAGACAGAAATCCTATGCAGATTTGAAAAGAAAAGACATTGAATTTCAAGTTGGTGATAGGGTATTCTTGAAAGTATCCCCGTGGAAGAAAGTTCTCAGATTTGGCAAGAAAGGCAAATTAAGTCCCCGTTTTATTGGACCGTTTGAGGTGGTCGAGAGAGTTGGGCCATTGGCATATCGATTGGCTTTGCCAACTGAGTTAGAGAAGATTCATAATGTGTTTCATGTGTCTATGCTACGTCGTTATCGTTCAGATCCGTCGCATGTGATTTCACAAACAGAGGTTGAGATTCAGCCAGATATGACTTACGGGGAGGAACCAATAAAAATTCTAGCCCGAGAGGTTAAGCAATTAAGGAATAAAAGTATTGCACTTGTGAAAGTATTATGGAATAGGCATGGAATAGAAGAGGCTACATGGGAGCCCGAAGAGACTATGCGAAAACAGTAGCCAAATCTCTTTACAAGTAAGATTTTCGGGGACGAAAATCCCTAAAGGGGGGGAGAAATGTAACATCCCCGAATAGGGCCTAAATGGAATAGTGGTTGCGAAACCACAAATCCGAGTCAGTAAAATATTTTAATATTATTTTCAGTGCTTATAATATGTGAATTTACATGTGTGAAAGTTTCGTGAATTAATTTTATTGTTAGTGTGCTTAATTTAAAGAAAAGGACTAAATCGCATAAGTGGTAAAAGTAGCCTTAAAGCTTGATTGAGTGGTTAAATTAATGTGTCTTTTTATAAGGGAGGACTTATGTTGAAAATTGTCCATTTTTAATGGGATAGTGGACAGCAGCATGCATTTTTCATAATGAAATTATATGTTTAAATTATAGGCTATGTTATAATATATTATAATAATATAATCTTATAATAACAAAACAAAATGGAAAGAAAAAAAAGAAGATGCAAAAGTTCATCTTCTTAGCCGAATGTCAGAAAGAAAAACACCATTTTGAAGCTTTAAGTTTCAGCATCTAGGAGGCTTAATTCGGGTATGTTTTTGTTCGGTATTAATAATTTTTACGTTTTTGAGATCGTTGTTTTGAGTGCTACAAAACCCATGTTTCAATTTTGAATTTTGATGAATATTTTGAGTTATGCTATTGATGAGAACTTGTGATTTTTATGATTGATGGTAGATTTTGCATGTTTATGAGTAGAGGAATGATTTTTATTAAGTGATTTTCGGTAAAAACGAGCTAATTAGTAAAAGTTGTTATTGTTCATAAGTATGTGTTATAGTAAGAATTTGAAGTTGCTATAGAAGGGAAAAATGTTCAGCATGTTATAAAACATAAGAATAAGGGCTGAAGTTTAATTTTCGAGCCTAGGGGCAAAATCGTAAATATGTAAAAGTTTAGGGGCAAAATTGTAATTTTGCCAAAAATGAGAGTTAAGGACTGTTTGATAAATATGAGTATTAATAAGCTAAATTTGCTATTATAGATCAAGAAGAACGAAATCCAGAGTTAGATCGGGGAAAGAAAAAGATAGAGGATTAAATCGATATAGTTTATCGATTTTATTTCGAGGTAAGTTTGCAGTAAATAAATGCAATATTCTGTTATTTTACATTTAATATTATGAAATTCCAGCATTTACATATTTATTCTGTAAATTTATTATTTAAAGACTCAAGTATGAATTGACGGAAAAGTTATCTCAGAAAGTTCCGGTTGAACCTTAGGAATGTGTAGGATACAAATGTCATGACATTAGGGTTTAAGGAAATCATGTAAGACCATGTCAAGACATGGCATTGATAAGTTACTATAAGGCAAAAGTCCCATGTAAGACCATGCCAAGGCATGGCATTGGTGAATTTATAAGGCAAAGGTCCCATGTAAGACCATGCCAAGGCATGGCATTGGTGAGTTACAAGGCAAGGATACCACGTAAGACCATGTCAAGACATGGCAATGGTTAAGTTTCATAAGGAAAGGTACCCGCGTATCCTTAGTATTCCAAGTGGTTCAACGGGAAAATTCAAAGAGTATACCAAAGTAAAGGTAAGACAAGTTCAAGCTAAAATGGTAAGTTAAGACAAGTTCAAGCTAAAAAGGTAAGGTAAGATAAATTCTTGTTAAAATGTAAGGTAAGATAAATTCATATTAAAAAGGTAAGGTAAGATAAATTCAAGTTAAAAAGACAAGGTAAGAATACAAGTATGAGAATATTGAGCTAAAAGCTTAAATGATCTTGATAAGAAAAGAATAAGTTAATTCATTAAGAATGTTGTCATCTATTTACATGTAAACTTACTAAGCTTTATGCTTACTCCCATTCTTTATTTTTTTTATAGTATTGCAAGCCAACTCGGGGATCGAAAGGACGTCGGAGATCGTACACACTATCAAAGAATTATATTGGTATTTTGTGACTCGAACGTTTTAAGTTATGGCATGTATAGGGACTTAGCCATTTTATGTGTGTGACCTTATGATATGGCTTATTATGGACTTGTAAATGTTTGGTAATGATTAGCCATTAAATTGGTTAATTAAGAATATGGTTGTGGATGTTATGAAATGTCTAGTTGATAATTATTTTAAAGAAATTATGTAATTATATGCAGGGGAATAGTAGGACAACAGCAGTGACGTGATTTTGAAAAATCACCAAAAATAGTAGAAATTGAATTAGGTTGTGCATGAGATATAGAATTAAAGCTTATTGAGTCTATTTTCATATAAAGAAAACAGTGTAGGAAAATGAGTTTTATATTATGAGATAATTGATTTTTAGTGAAGAGAGGTCAGAACTGTCAAACTGTGTAATAGGGGAGACTTTAACTAATAAACTGTACTAATTGGCCACACCAAAAATTCTGGAAAAATTATAGTAAGAAGATATATGAGTCTAGTTTCAGGGAAAATTTACGGATCTTGATTTCGAGTTTCGTAACTCGAGTTATAATTAATTTAGTGAACATGACGCAGACGGACAGTTTCAATTTTTATGCCCAGAACTAGTAAGTTAAGTCTAGTAATGCCTCGTGCTCGACTCCGACAACGGTCTCGGGTAAGGGGTGTTACATTATTGATAATATTTTTGCCCGCTATTACTTTGACAAAGCTCAAAGAAATTGGAAAAAGGACTTTTCGTTTTAGGTCTAGAATGAATAACTCTTGGCTTAAATTGGATGGGTCAAATCTTGATTTGTAATTAGAATATGAATATATCTTACTCCCTTGAGTAACCAAATTTGGGGTTTATTCTTAATTGATTTAGTCTAAATTATTGGTGTAGGAATATAGGTAAGTAATTAGATTAAGTTAATTCTTTAATTGCTTGGAAGAAAATTAAGGGAATTTAGTACCCAGGTTAGTAATAGGATAAATTGGGTGAAGATAGAATAATTAGCTAATACATTAGATGAAATTGTAATCTTAGGAATTTATTATTGATTGATTATTTCGTTTTATTTTGCTTTGTTGATTTTTATTCACTTGATTTAGTTTGAAAAAAAATATTATCGATTAATTTGGATAGGTTACAGAGTAAAAATTGATGATTAACATCAAAATTAGTAAAAGCTTGATAATGTGCTTAATCGACCTATTTATTGTGCTTAATTTTGATAAATCATTAAATGAGATGCTACTAATTTTGGATATATTATTTGATTTTTAATCAGGTGCAAAAGCGAATCCGAAAAATAAGAAAGAGTAAGAAATTGGGTTGTTGTAAAAGTTTAGGGTCAAAGAACAAGTCTATTTTGGGAACTTTTATGTTGAGATTTATTTGTAAAAAGGATATTTTTAATTTTTCTTTAGGATCATATTTTAATTTTATAATATTTTATCTTTTGATTATTTTTAGATAACTTTTTAATATTAGATTAGATTATTGGTTAAAGGGGAAGTTTTTTGATTTGTTATCGAGGATTGGTTTGAAACTTAAACAAAAATTGAGCCTAAAGCTAGAATTTCATCACATTAATTTATTCAATTTAATTTAATTTTGCTTATTTTTTACTGTTATTTCGATTTTAATTATTTTATTTTTATCATATTTAAATCCACTCTTTTTTTTTGCACGAATCGTCAAATGTTGTAAGCACAACAGTTGCCTAAGCGTGCAACCTAGTTAAACCAAACAACAACTTTAGATATCTCATTCCCTGTGGGATCGATCATACTCCCTATACTGCTATTTATATATTGTTTAGGCATAAAAATTTATTTTTGATGGATTCGGCACCCCCCAAAACACTTTGTAAAAATAATCTTTTTATATTACTTGTCATAATACATATACTTTCATGTCTACTATTCGTCCAACAATGAATTGATAAAATCATCATAGTTAGGTCTTTGTCTATCAATATCAAGTAATTTAGACAAATTTCATGTTCAAAAAGCTCTTTCTTCGTTCAATTGTTTGCTGTATGGGTTCTTTTTAGTTTTGACAGTTAATTAAAAATGGAACAAAAATGATATGTTCCTAAAACAAAATTCATTTGCAACACATACTAATCCTTCCTAAAGGCTGACAGTTTTAAGTAATTTGTTGATGAAACTTCTACTTCATAAGAACTTAAACTTGGAATTAGTTCAGAATCATGTATTCCCATTTATATTTATAAAATTTAAAAATAGTGAAAATATTATTATGATATAAAAATGTAAGAATTGATTATATGAATTGATGGAGTAAAATTCAACTTCTCTATATTGTACAATATATAAGTGAGTAATTATAAAAGATAAATAAACGTTAAATGTAATGGTAAAATACATTATTAGGAGGAACAACTATAAACTCAAAAAAATTAATCTTTATAAACCATAAAACCAACATAAAATTTTATTTATTGATGGTAATTTAGACATATTAAAAAAAATAGAAAAAGGAAGTGGGCCAGAGACAAGGTACACCAAGTTGGGAGCTTAGCACTTGTGTTATGATATGAAACATCATGGCACAAAGAAAGAGATTGGTTGTGTTGGAGTAACTAAAGTGGATATGGAAATCGTTGTTTCCCAAACATAGACTAGGGTGAATGGGTTCCTCATTGTCATTCAACTCTAGTTATTGAACAACCAAGGACCGAAACGTCGAGTGACTACAAGTTACAATGGAGCTACGACAGCACCAGCAGTGCTTTAATATAAAGTAGTTCCTCAAAGAGAGAGAGAATAGTCCCTTGGCTCATATCCCTTTTGAAAGTGATATATAGATGTTGTCCAATCGGCCTACTACTAACAATATGAGAAGATGCTAATCTACAGTTCGGGTCCCCTTCTTTCATGGAGATTCTTTAGGGATATCAAGTTCCCACAAGCTATTTTCAATGTCATCATCATCCTCAAAGATATTTTAAGCCAATCAACTATAACAATACATATTCCCCCCATTATTTTGTAGTGTAGCCTTTGGACTTATAATAACAAAAGAAACAGAGAACCATAAAACCTTGCTTATATTTAAAAGCCTATTGTATCATGTGCTTTCAAGCTCGCATCTCTATTTTTGGGAAATTGGCTTAACAAGCTAATTTCTAGATTTAATCAAAAACTTTTTTGTAATACAATAATGATCTCTTTTGTGAATTATGAAAATGATGTTTAAAATATATTAATTTCATAAGATTAAGAAGTTTTTAAATATATTTACTTGAGAGAGAGGGGATTATAGTTTCCTCTTGTCTATTCATTTAAATATATTATACTATTATAGTGTATTTACTCTATTTAATTTTGTTTAAAATATGTTTGGTTAGATAAAAAAGTAGAGAGATGAAAAAAGGAGTTCACCGAAAAATAAAAAGAAAATATTTTTTTCTAATAAAAGAAACCAATGCATTAATGAAGGGGAAAATTAAAAGTTAAAAACCAACAAATAACCTAACACCAACAAATTAAAAGAAAATAAATTTTGGGTGTGTTTGATAAGAATTAGAGAAGAAAAGTGAGAGGAAATAAAATAAGAAATATTATTATTTTCCATCGCAATGCAATAAAAACAAATCCTTCCAAACTGGGATGATGAAAGAAGAGAAAATGAGGGAGAAAGATATATGTTAGTTCAAAATTATAGATTTTTCAAATGTTTATTTTGTTTCTTTCTCTTTTTCAACTCTATCAAATAATAAACGGAAAACAATTACTTTTTATTTCAAATTTTTCATATTTTCTACCAAAAACACCTATTTAAAAGAAATTACATTTTCCATCATTCTATTTTTACCTCTTTAATTTTTCATATTTTTCTACTCTATTAAGTAAAGTGAAAACCTCTTAAAAAAATTTATTTACTTAGCGGGGAAAAAAAAGAACTCTCTTACGTTTTATTTACAAAATAAACTAAGAAACAAGTAAGTTAATAAATTAATTAATGATGATGATGATGGAAACAAGTTGCAAGTCATTGTGATAAATACATAAAGACACCCTGAATCACAATAATTTAACTGAAAAATTGAAAGTAAATGACGCTCCTTTGTCACCGAATTACTATGTTTAAAATATGCAAAAATAGGATGAACCTTATTTAGCCTATAAATTTAGCACATAAAATTATAATCATTCTAACTGTAAAAATGCTCCTCACATGGGACTTGCAAATGCTATTAAGGCCATCTCGTTTGAGCTAAGTAAAGTGGGTGTGGGGTATGTCTCTTTTTTTATGTTGTCAAAATGCTAGTTGGGCATCATCTTTCAGAGGCCAACTTTTTTTCATTGTATGATTTCTAATTAATCATATAATTATTGCATTATTAGAATTTTTGTAAAAATGAAATTTGACGGTAATTCTTTTTATTTATCTATCAAAATTTTGAATATTATAGAAGTGATTATTATACACTTACATGAAACAGCTATAATAACAATTTAAATTCAAATCATATTTAATTAAAAATTATAGAGTCTATTGTAAACTTTAAAATATATAGATATTTCAGCACTTTTTTATATATAATTTATGCTAATTCCGAGTAAATAAATAGCACTTTCTGTAGTTTTATACTCAAGTTTGTGATATTTTATACTTTTGATGGGAATGTGTTTCTAAATGTATGTTATTTTATTAATTTTTGGGAATAATTGGATTAAAGGAAAGGATGATAGAATTTTGGATGTATTTGGGTCTTAAACAAGTATAGGTAAAATCCAAAAAGGCAATCACCTAGGCTTCGAAATGATTTCGTTCCAAATTCAATTACATGGACGCCCAGTACTGTCTAATTGAAGGCCCAAAACCATTCCATTTACCCTCTTTTCCATGAAATAGAATAGAAAAATCCACTGCTAAAATTAGCAAACCATAACTGGCCACTCATCTCCCAAAAATACCTAAAAAAATAATTTAATTACAGAAAAGGGCCAGTTTCAAAAACATTTACGAAAAAGGGCCGTTTCCCCCCAAAACGCGTCAATGTCAGCGCTTTTTGTGGGGATGCAACAGGAAAGCGCTCCCTTGGGGGAGCGCTTTTGCCACATCAACACAAAGCGCGCTGACGAGGACGCGCTTTGCTGATGTGGCAAAAACGCTCCCCCATAGACGCGTTTTAGCCCGTTTTTTTTTAAAAAAAAACTATTCTCAAATTTTTTAGAAATTTACGAGAATAAACATTTATAAAGGCTCAAAGTGACAACACCATTTTTTTAAGGTGTCATCAATTAATAAGGAAATATAACTTACAAAGGAAATCTTTATATAGACCTAAAGTCTCATTTCCCTTGTTTTCTTGAGCAAAGTGGGATATGAGATATGTGTATATATAGACTCATGAATAGTTTTGCAGCTTGTTCCTAAACAATGTGGAATTCCTTCCTCTTTTAACTAACAACATGAGATGACATGCTACACTATATTTGATTTTTTTTTTTACAAAACAATTTCTCTTTTTTTATATTTTGTTAACATTTTATTATATTATAAAAAACAAGAAACAAAACAACTCAAATATATTTTTTGCAAATTAAATAAGATCAGACTACATTACATGATAAAATAATATAAGCACCCAAAAAACTTAAGGAATTTGCAAAAAATATATTTTTTTGTCCTATTTTTTTATTAAATTGGTTCAACTTTTATTTTTGTCTTTTTTTTTTTTACTAACTTTAACATGAAGGAACCAAAATGAAAAAAATACAATTATGAAGATCAACCAAATTTGGCAGTGTTGATGGTTCCAAAGAAGAAAGGACAAAGGGGTGCAACGCAACCTTTTAGAGACGGATTCTAAAGCAACCAATTGGCAGAACCATTGCATGCAACTAACATCGTAACATTTACATATTTACTTTATTATATATTAATAGAACTTACATCTACACATGATGACAGAATTTATATCATGTCGTCACAGTAAAAAAATTTCAAAGTTATTTATTTTCATTAACGATTCAGTTCATTAATAGATTATAAAGTTTGTCAGTAATAATTTTATTTTTGTGAATTGATTATAAATACTGTACTTAAAAATTAAAATTCATTGTAAATAATATACGTGTTAAAAAATTTTTAAGTAAATTGAGTGATTGTGTGAAAAATAAAAAAATTTGTGTTTAATCTTCAAAATGCTCATTAATACTAAATTTCATTTGTTAATTTATTATTTAATAGTGTCCATATTTTAGGTTATATTTAAGTTAAAAAACTTTAAAAAACCAGAAAAAGATCATTAAAATGTGATGAATTTCTTTTTACTGATTTTTGAATCTCATCGTAAGATATGTACGGAACATCTATAAAATGTGGGAGTACATTGCATTCGAAATTCTTCATCACTAAACATCAATGAGAGCTAAGTGGTGATGATGATGTGATTCGATATGTATTGCATGCATGAAACATCATTGGCAGCAAGTAATTTCATTATTTTTTGTCCAAATCTTGTTTTCTTTTTTCATACTTATATTGTTATTAGAGAAATAGAAAGGAAAATTTTAGAATAAGATCAAATAAGATCAGACTACATCACATGATAAAATAATATAAGCACCCAAAAAACTCAAGGGATTTGCAAAAAATATATTTGAGTTGTTTTGCTTCTTGTTTTTTATAATATAAGAAAATGTTAACAAAATATAAAAAAAAAAAAGAGAAATTGTTTTGTAAAAAAAAATCAAATATAGTGTAGCATGTCATCTCATGTTGTTAGTTAAAAGAGGAAGGAATCCCACATTGTTTAGGAACAAGCTGCAAAACTATTCATGAGTCTATATATACACATATCTCATATCCCACTTTGCTCAAGAAAACAAGGGAAATGAGACTTTGGGTCTATATAAAGATTTCCTTTGTAAGTTATATTTCCTTATTAATTGATAACACCTTAAAAAAATGATGTTGTCACTTTGAGCCTTTATAAAGGTTTATTCTCGTAAATTTTTAAAAAATTCGAGAATAGTTTTTTTTTTAAAAAAACATGGGCTAAAACGCGTCTATGGGGGAGCGTTTTTGCCACATCAGCAAAGCGCGTCCTCATCAGCGCGCTTTGTGCTGATGTGGCAAAAGCGCTCCCCCAAGGGAGCGCTTTCCTGTTGCATCCCCACAAAACGCGCTGATGTGGACGCGTTTTGGGGGGCAACGACCCTTTTCTGTAAATATTTTTGAAACTGGCCCTTTTCCGTAATTAAATTATTTTTTAGGTATTTTTGGGTATTTTGCCCCAATTTTGACCCCATTCTCCATCAAATAAAATCAGCAAAATTTTCCCCTTGAATCAAGGCTCAAAACTGTCTACTTCCCCGCTAAAAATAGCAGTCAAAACCACCTCCCTTTTACCATTCAAAGGTCCGCCATACAAGGAGAAAAATAAGCCAACTTCCCCGCTAAAATTAAAAAGTCTCCACCCACTCTTCCTCACTTTAAAGGGACAGCACCAAGGACATTGGGGGCTAGAAGGATTAAAAGGATGCTTTATTTCATCCATCAACACACTAGTTTTTAGCAAAAAAACATCTTTTGAGTGTTCTTGTCTTTCTCATGGCTTGTTAAACACTCAATTTCCACAAAGTAATGCAATTCACTTGCCAAAAATGAGAGCAATCAAAGAGGTATGACTTGAGAGCATTTTGGTGATTTAATGTAAAGACAATGAGAGCCACCATGGGAAGCCACGAGGAGCAGTCGCAAATAACCCCTTGCAATTCAATTGTTTTCTCTTTTTATTGTGTATTGGTCGTGGATAACCCCCCTCGGCTACTCTTCTTCCCTTTCTCTTTATTATTAATTGATGTTTTCTATGTTGGAAGACAAGTTTGCATCTCATTTTTATATTTTAAATTCAATATTACTCGCCTTCCTTCGGTACGATCCTCAGAGTACTTACTTACTCCATTGTAACTATATTACAACCTAACCCGTATACTTGCGGATACCGCCTTTCACATCTTTTGTGTAGGATTTCTACTCTGGACGTGGGTATGTCCGAAGGCAATCAACTACCAGAAAAATGACCCCCTATATATAAATATATATATATATATATATATATATATATCTTGGAGCATGAGAGGTAATGAGTCCCTTCTTCTTCCCCAAGAAAACCCTAGTGTTCTCCAACCTTCTCCTTCCTCTCCACTATTCCTCTCTTAGTTCCCTATTCTAGCTTTCTACCTGTCACATGTGAATCGGCCTTCTAGTGGCCACCACATTTTCCTCCTTATTTCTTCCTTTTTGATTCTTCGTATCAACAATATATAAAATTACACATTAAAATAAAATTCATGTATAGTTTTAAAATTTATCCCTTAATTATAAAGATCTCCGCTTTAAGAATTTAAGATAACAAATTAAGATGTAAAATGAAACTATGAGAATATATACATTAATTTACCTATTACCTTCAAAAATAATACCAGCAAGTAGCATGGAAAATCTCCTATAACTTAAGATCGCATTCAAAAGATCATCATATTTCTATGGAAGATCTACAACAATAACTTCTCCACAAAAGATCTCTTATCAAGAAGGCTTTCAATCAATGACTTTTTATGTCCCCTTTGTAAGGATAATAAAGAAACCCTTGACCATCTCTTTCTTAACTACAACTTCGCTAAAGCGGTCTGGTTTGGATCTCCCTTTGCATTCCGCATTGAATCCTTAAATGGTACATCTATATCCAATTGGATCCTTCAGTCGCTTCAAAGTAATAATCTCTCATCTGAGTGCTAAAGGAATTTCTACACGGCAACGTCTTGCACTCTATAGATAATCTGGAAATCAAAGAACAATATCATATTTCAAGGAAGCAGTCCTTGCCTCATCGGTGCAACTAAAAGAATCTTTGACACGTTTCAGTCGATCCTTAATTCCTTCCAAGACAACTCTTACCAAATCCGACAGTAGAGAATTCGTTTGGTTCCTTCTTTAGATACTCCTACCTCACAATGGTATCTTTCTTTTAACATTGTTCAAAATAGACAAAACAACATGATTGGAGGATCAGCCATCGCCCAAAATTCTAACGGTTTCAAACTTATATCTATCCGCAGTTTTAGATTTTCTAGCAAACTTTTTGCTCGGATCCTCACTCATTGTGTTATTCTCCTGCTTCTTATTAGGTCTCACAATATTAATTCTTGTAGGCTGCTGACGGGCAATAAGAAATGGAGCAACATCATTGCTGGATGCACCGAAATTGGATGGAAACTTCAGCAAAAATCTGAGGATATTATGTCCCATCTTCAACACGTCAATATTTCTTTGCAACCAGCGGATAACCATCAACTGAGAAGTGAAGCGTACCATTGGGCTAAAACTGCTTCTAAAACTTTTTTCAATTTCTCTTGGCCTTAATTGTTCTTGATCTTGTACGCAAAAAAAAATTATTTGTAGATAGGGTAAAATAGAAAAAATACTCACCTCATTGTATTTTACTCACTCAACTATTATTCTTTTTTCTATTTATTCACTCAACTTTTCAAAATTAAATATTTTAGTCACTCTTCCGTTACTTGCCATTAGTTCAGGGACGAAAAGCTGATATGGATTTTTTTTATTGGCCTAATAATAGTAAACTTAACTTTTCAATATTTACACATTCTATTAATTTAATTTTAAATCTAAAAAATTCGACAAATCCTTTCAAGAAACAATTGACCCTCTCTTACTCTTGAAAATCCACAGCCTCGACCCTCTCGGGAACCACATTTAAAAGGAATCAATTTTCAATTAATATAAGTAGTAGTACTTAATCATTACTTTGCAACAAACATAATTTTTAGTTTTTCCAATTTAAAATTTAAATTCTCATTTTATTCTTTATATATTTAAAATTTAGTCTCCTTGATTTTATTTCAAGAAATTTATTCCCTCTACTCTTTAGATTTAAAAATGCAAGTCCAATTGTTAACATAATTAAAATTTTGTCTAATCTAGGTTCATTGCAATGACAATTTTTTAGTTACATAGCTACTAAGTGAGTTTTTTTAAATGTTATACCAGCAAATTTCACATAAAATTTTTAACGATGTTAACAATTAGATCTAAATTTTGAAATCTAAAAAAAATAGATGACTAAATTCCTAGAAATAACAAGGTTTTCAAAATCAAACTGGTGACCAAATCGATTAGGCCAGCAATTCACCTCATCTGGACAGTTTGAACATTTAAATAATAAAAATAAAAAATAAAAATATTAAAAACCAGTTCAACTAATATGTACCGTTTCATGGCTCAACCGGTCTAAAGCCTTTCTTCAGATTTGTAGATGATGGGCCAATTTGGTCCATTTCAGATAACCATGGGACATGGGTGAATCCAAAAAGAAATTTTTAGGGAGGAGAAATGATAAGTGCTAAAAGTAACATATTTTAGCCTCGTTCTTAATGTAATTTTGGGTGATTATTCGATGTTAGTGGTGAATTTTATACTCCTAATCCTTTAAATTTATGTTTTTATGCTTAATAAAGCATTTGAGAGCAAAATGAGCGAAAATTGGAGCAAGCTACAAGAGCCACATGGGTTGACCCATTTCACATGGCCTGGCCACACGACCGTGTGAACCACACGGACATATGGTAGGCTATTTCATTTCCACGAGATTTCACACCAAACTTCAAAAAATCGCAATTTTTAGGTTTTTTGGGTATTCTAAGACTTATATATGACAAAAATAAAAAGATAGGAGTGAGTCATCATAGAATATTCAAGAAAACAACTCGAAAAACACCATTGAAGCTGATTTTGAAATAGATTTTCGTCAAGATTAAAGATTCTCAATTGATTTCTTAGGAGCTTATCATGAGTTTCTTTGTTTCTTTCAATTATATTGTATCTTGGATGTTTTTATTTTCAAGCATGGACTATTTTTCTAAATACTTAGAAAGATGAACCCTATAATGGATTTTGTTGTTTGATTTTTATTTTATGTAATAAATACTTAGGTTATTGTTCTCAACTATGTGTGCTTAATTTTTGATTTAATATTTCTAGATTATTAATCCATATTTGATGTGCTTAAATCGGTGGTTGAATAGACCTTATTTAAGAGTAGATCTTGCTTAATTGAGTAGAGTTGCATACAATCTTAGAAATAGGATGGCATATATCTACCAGATTAGAGTCAAATCTAATAGGGGAATCCATACTACAAGTTAATGCGATAATAAGGGGTTTTAATTAGAAAGAAATTTCAATTAATCAACCTAGAGTCAGTTGCTCTTATGCTCAAAAGAGATATTTGCATAATTTAGGGATTTCTACAAATCAGTATACTAAGTTAAGAAATTGCATAATTTAGATTGATAGTGATAGATTGAATCTAGGTAAATTCTTTCCTCGAAATTGTTTTTTGTTTGTTAATTAATTAATTTAATTTTAATTTTTAATTAATCACTCGAATTATTCAGTTAAATAATAGAAATACGGTAATTACTAATACTTTTAGTCTTCGTAGGAATGATATATTTGCTCATCGTAGCTATACTATTAATTAATAGGAGCACTTGCCTTAGTAAAAATTTTAGTTAGTTATGTGGACATCAAAAGATTAAATTGTATATTTTTACGATAGTAAAAATATAATTTTACCGTTTTAATAGCCTATATCTTTATAACTTTTAAAGGATTAAATCATTTTTTATCATTTTGGGGGGTTAAAGTGTAATTTTATTATTACTAATTTAAAATTTTATAAACTATAAAAAGGTCTAAATAGATTATTTTTTCATTTTAGGGGGCTAGCAAGGGATTCACCACTGCCATGAGAAATAAAAGTATAGAGACTAAATTTTTAATTTTTAGAAAGAGTTACGGGGACTTATATCACATTTTAGCAAATAATAATTCCAACGAAAAGAGGTCAAGGCAAGCTCTATGAAAGATGGCGTCATTATTCATGTCAGCAACCAGCTCTCTTCGCTCCTCATAAGTAGCGGCCTCTGCAGCCTCTGCTCCCTCCCATCTCTCTTACGCGCTATGTTTGGATATCCAACAATCCCACGCGCCTCCTCCGAGTTTTTCAGCGACTCCCTGACGTCCCCCGACGTCCTGACGACTTCGCCGTTAATCTTCCCTACATTATGTCCGGTAACCGCCGAGTTGTTCGAGTCAGTGACCGAGGCGTTTCACAGTGGCAGCAGCAGCGGGAGTTACAACTCGCCGAGTTCGGTCACCAGTTGCTGCACCACTACCACTCAGAGACGGAGTCTGATGCAGAGAAGCGTCAGTAGCCATTCCCTCCAAATTCAAAAGAATGGGTTTCATAATTGTCATTTGGCCACCAGCCTTAACGAGTCTATTGATTCTGATTCCGTCCCGGTGAGGAGAGTTTTCAGTACCGGAGATTTAGACCAGGTTGGTTTCTACAGTGCCTTATTGTTTAGTTTAATATATATATAAATATTAAAGTGTAATGAAATGCAGGGAAATAGCATGGGGCAGCGTAATTGGAGGTGGGAGAGTCCACTGGGGAGTGAGAGTAATGCCATCATTGAAGGAATGGGCAGAGCCTGCCGCTATAGTCCTCAACAGAAGAAAGAAAGGATTGAAAGATATCGAAGTAAAAGAAATCTCAGGAACTTCAACAAGAAGATTAAGGTTTCTATTAATTATCTACCTCAGTTCCCTAACCCTTTTCTACTTTTTTAATTATGTTTTTCTCCTCCTTTTTAATCATATCAAATTCTCCCATTTCTCCGTGTAATATGTGTAAATAAGTTTAGTCATAAACTTTAATGTCATCACCTTTAGTGCCCGTATTTTTAAAAATTTAAAATTTTAGTCTTAATTTTTTAAAATATGATGTGGCAAATACATTATTACATGTATAATGTCATGTTAGCTTGTTATTTTTACCTGTGTCATTTAATTCATCGGTTGTTTTACGTTAAGACTAAAATTTTGAAATTTAAAACATATAGGGACTAAGAATGACTCAACTGGAACTCTAAACATAGTATAAGACTAACAAAATAATTTAACCAAATGAATTTAACTGTTACTATTTTGAGTCAGAATTAAAATTTCAAAATTCGAAAAGTATAAGGACGTAAATTGATCAATTCAAAATGTACAAAGACTAAAATTAACCAAATTAAAGTTCGAAAATTAAATTCACAACTTACTCAAAATATAGAGACTAACAGAAAATTTTAACCAGTTTTTTATAATTAAAGTTTATCCCCTTAGTATTCAAGTTTAATTTCATCATTGTCTCAAAAGGAAAAAAAAAATTCACATTTTTACAAGGTAAAAATCATTAAATTCGAGTTTAACACAACGGCATATTGTTAATGGAATGGCTTCATTTATATTTTGAATTTTTAATTAGCTTTCAAAAAACATTATACAAGCTTCCTCATAAAGTCCAAATGCCAATTTCTTTTTATCTTTGCTAAAAAGGAAAAGGGTTATTCAAAGTTTGACCTCCACAATAAGTGTTCATTAAAAATTTAATAACAATGCATGTTGTTGTCCACTATATCAATTACATAATTGACAAGTAGCACTTTCTCTATTAAATCTATTTTATTCTCTTTATCCTTTGGTTATTAATTTCTAAAAGTCATGGTTTGTAGGGTCCCCTTGTGATGTTCATTTAGTGTTTGTCACATTGAATTTAACTTAGATTTACCATAATTGAATCAAATTAGATAAGAAATTAAAGTGGTTTCTATGAATTTGTTGTGTGCACGAAAAGAAGTAAAAGAATTCTCCAACTAAAAGATAAGTATATGGTACATTACAGGCCTTACATCAATAATGATAGAATCATTGAAGTTTCAAATTTAAGTCTCATCTTAAATAGATTAACAGAATTCAACTTGTCATCTAATTATATGCTCTGATTTGTCAGTATGCATGTAGGAAAACATTGGCAGATAGTAGGCCACGTGTTCGAGGTCGATTCGTAAGAAATGAAGAAATCGAGAAGATCAATGATCATCAAGTTGAATGGATTCATGTAAATGGTGAGGAAGAAGACGATGAAAAGAATTGGATTGCTTTTATTGATTCACTCTCACCGAATCTCATTAATCCTTAATGTTAAAAGGAGTTTCTAATGTTTTTCTTTTTGCAAATTTACTGTGAAAATTGTATTAGGTTTGCTTTTGTTATTTTTAATATTTTGATGCAATGTTAACTAACTTCTTCTTACCTTTAAATACTTTATACATATATTTTTACTGATAAAAATGAAATTGCTAGGCTTAATCCCAGAGTTTATTTAATTTGGGTTAACCCTGAACTAGGAATTAAATTGAATAATCTTAAACATGATGTAAAATTAAATGATGTGTTGTTTAAATACTGAAATTGAATTTCCTACTGAATTGGTTAATGAAAATTAAAAAAAAATGGAATATTTTCCTTTTATACATGCAATTGAAAGTTGTTATGATACTCACTATTACCAACCCACTATTTGAGTACTCGACTGGGTCTTGGCCCGTACTCTATGCGGTTCGCACTTTGGGTTCGCTTGCAAGGTGCTTGCACCCTTCTTTGATAAGACCACATGATGTGGGTTCGCACCATCATAAAGACAAACCCATATCATGCAAGCACGTGTTATCCATAAAGTAGGGTATGTGTAGACATGCATGGGAACCTACCTACAATATCACATCCATGAACAATAACCATATCATATAAATACACAGTTTAACCCATTTGAAGATGACACGCTCTAAAAACTCCTCAACAATTTCGTGCAATGAGGGTGGACAGACTTCCGATCTTCAAATTTTCAAATTACTAAAGAAACCAAAATGATTTACCCCAATGAGAATTTCTCCATTAATTTTCCATCAGGCTAGGCAAGAGGTTCTGACACTAGCAATCAACCCAGTGAGGTAGACCTTTTTGCTGGTTGGTTTGCTGACAGATCAGAGAATTTGGGTAACTCAGGCCGTCATTTCCCTCTGATCAGGGAGCATTACCACAACATTTGTTTGGTTTGTAGGAGCAACTAAGGTTGATGACGGAATAGATGGCTAAACAAAGTGCTAGGTTCAAACAGTAGCAAGTGTTTCGATAGGAATTGATAAGACAGAAGGAAGAATTGAGGAGGAAGATGCAGTTTGATAATTCCGATCTTCAGGATCGTGTCACGCCTACCTAGGAGGAGGATGTAGGGGCACATGCAAAGCCATGGAAAAATGAAATGGATGCTTTGCATAGATATGTGCAAGCATTTTATCCTGGTATGGACTGGTTGTTTTGTTCTAATAACCTATTGTATCCTGAAATAGCAGTTGTGAGCCTACCAACTGAGTTTAAAGTTCCAAAAGAAATGTTCGAATGAAGAAGGGATCCTCGAGCACATCTCGTGTAGTATAATGATTATATGAATGTGCTAAGGGCTTTCGATGTAGCAAAATGTAAAGTGTTCTCAACGACTCTTAGAGGAAGTGCGAAAAATTAGTATTTGTCTTTACCACAGGACTTCATTCAAAGCTTCTCGCAGTTGGACCAGATGTTTTTGGGAAGGTTTCGAGCCCATAAAACTATAATGAGCAGCCTTGTGGGTTTGATGTCAGTGAAACAGAGGGATGGAGAATCTTTGCAAGATTATGTCAAACGATTCAATGCAGCGACATTGAATACAAAGAATTTGGAGGACTATTAGGTCAATGATTCCTTTATCATGGGATTCCAAAATGAGCACGTGTAATATTCGTTTACTAATAATAAGTCACGGAGTTTGACAGATTTGTATGAGAGGACTCATAATTTTGTTGAAGCAGAGAAAATTAATAGGGCAGCTCTCAATACTCTCCAAAGAGATGATAGACAATTTAGAGGTCGACAGGGGGTTCGTAGTCATCAAGGTCCTCCTTTAATAAGGTGGGGCACATCAGAGGGACTATTCGTAAAATGAATCACCTAGGGCATTTCAGGTACCTAAGGCTGAATAGACAAGAAGGTACGTTCCTTGTGGAAAGTTTGAAACTTATAATCCTTTGATAAATGCAAAAAGTAACATGTTTTAGCTTAACTCTTAAAGTGTTTTTAGATAATTATTTAATTTAAATGGTACAATTTATGCTCCTAATCCTTTAAATTCATGTTTCTATACTTAGGAGAGCCTTTGAGAGCAAAAGGAGCGAAAAACAAGCAAAAATTGAAAAATCGGAGCAAGTTTTAGGAGCCACACGGGTTGGACACACGACCATGTGCCAAACAGTGTCAATTTTGCGAATCACGCTCCAAACATGCGGGAAAACGCGTTTTTTAAGTTTTTCAGGCATTCTGAGACCTATATATAACAAAAATAAGAAGATGGGAAAGAGTCGTCATAAAATAATAAAGAAAACAACTCGAAAAACACCATTTAAGCAGACTCTGAAACAGATTTCCATCAAGATTAAAGATCTCTTTTTGATTTCTTCGAAGTTTATTATGAGTTTCTTTGCTTCTTGTGGTTATATTGTCTTTGGGATATTTTTATTTGCTATCATGAACTAATTTTCCAAATACCTAGGGAGATGAACCCTAGGATGGATTATGTTATTTGATTTCTATTTTTATGCAATAAATATTTGGATCTTGTTCTCAATTATGTGTGCTTAATTCTTGGTTTGATATTTCTAAACTATTAATCCATGTTTGATGTACTTAAATTAAAGGAGGAATAGACCCTATTTAAGAGTAGATCTGGTGTAATTGAGTGGAGTTGCATGCAATCCTAGAAATAGGACCACATAAATCTATCAGATTAGAGTCAAATCTGATAGGGAAATTCATAAATCGAGTTAATGCAATAATAAGGGTTTTAATTATAAAGAAATTTCAATTAATCAACTTAGAGTCAGTCTCTTTTAGTCTCGAAGAGAGATATTAGCATAATTTAGGGATTTCTACCAATCAAGATACTAAGTGAAGAAATTGTGTAATTTAGATTGATAATGGCAGATGAAGTCCAGGTGAATTCTTTCTTGGGTATTGTCTCACTTCTTGGTTGTTAATTGTTTATTTTTTATGATTTGTTCTTTTCAGTGTTCCTTAGTTAATTCAATTTAGTTAACTTTAGTTTTAATCGATCACTCAAATTTATCGATTAAATAATAGAAAGACGACAACTACTAGTACTTTTTGTCTTCGTAGGAACAGTATTTGTGCTCATCGTAGCTATACTATTAATTGATAGGTGCACTTGTCTTTTTCAAATTTTTAGTTGGTTTACGACTGCATCATCCTTTAAATGCTACATGCACCTACATTATTAGTCAGGTTAAAATTTTGGGCATTTTGTCAAGCCCTCCACTCATGCAACGTAGTCAATCAAGAACCAATCTGAGAGACAGGTATAATTTTCACAATGACGAATGATATAAGACTGATAATTATTTTTCTTTGAAAGATGATATTAAGGAGATAGTTAGAAATGGCGAGATGAAAGACTTTGTGGTTTAAGATGCTACATTGCCAGGTCAGAGTTTGTGGGGCATTGACAAGGGTAAAAAAAGGTTAGAGGCACAATACATGTGATAATTGGTACAAGTAAAGAGTGGACGACCTCTAACATCAAAAGAAAGGCTCATCTTAGAAGTGTGATGTCAGTCAGTTCACTGAAGAGGCTGCATCAAGAAAAAAGTGGGAGGTAGAGTTTAATGATGAGGATGAAGATTCAGTATGTAATGAACAAGGAAATGATCCAACGGTCATGTCAGCAACTATAGCAGGATTTGAGGTGAAGAGAATTTTGATTGATAGTGGCAGTGTTGTGGAGGTGTTGACTTGGAAAACATACCAGAAAATGGAGCTGAATAAGCAAGCTTTGAGGAGGGCGAGCCATTTGTACGGTTTTACGAATAATTCAGTCGAGGGAAAGGAATGCATTACTCTGCTTGTTACCTTATAGGATGGTGAGTAGACCACTAAAAAATATGTTCAGTTTTTTGTGGTAAATCATCCAATGGTTTATAATGTCATTTTTGGGCATCCCATCATGAGAATGGCTAAGATGATTATCATAACTTTTTGTATGAAGATTAAGTTCCCCACTAGGATAGGGATAGGTTTTATGAAGCCTGACCAGTAAATAGCTAGATAGTGTTATATGTTGTCAGTCAAGCAAACACATGAACAGGTCAGACTTTGCAACAAACAAAAGTTGCTAGTCAAGTTTTAGATTTGGATAGTTTGGATGTCATAAGTGAAGAGAGAGTTCGTAAACCAGAAGTAGAAGAGGTCATAGAAACTTTGCAGTTATTCTATGATAGCACGGATAAGTTAGTAAAGATTTCATCAGCGTTGGCAAATGAGGAAAATAGGATTTGGTTTAGTGTTTGAGAATGTAGAAGTTTTTGCATGGTCAATTGCAGACATGCCTGGTGTAAATCCTCAAGTGATTGTTCATTGGCAAAACAAGTCTCCTGAGATCAAGCTAGTTAAACAAAAAAGAAGAAGGTTTGCTCTACAAGTCTTGGAGGCTATTAGGCAGGAAGTAAAAAAGCTACTTTTAGAGGGATTCATCAGGGAGGTGGCGTACCCGGAATAGGTATCAAATGATGTGATGGTGAAGAAGGCTAATGGAAAGTGGAGAATGTGCATTGCTTATACTATCCTTAACAAAGCTTACTTGAAGGATAGTTTTCTTTTACCCTTGATCGATATGTTGGTAGATGCATTATCGAGCCATAAATTCGTGATTTTTATGGATGTATTCTCAGGTTATAACTAAATTTCCATGGCTTTAAAAGATTAGGGTAAAACAGTCTTTATTACAAAAGAATGCTTATTTTGCTATCGAGTTATGCCTTTCAAGTTGAAGAACGCAGGTGCGGCCTACTAGAGATTGGTTAATAAGATCTTCATAGAATAAATCAACCGTAGTGTTGAAGTTTATGTTGATGACATGTTGGTAAAGAGCACTACTTTGATAGGGCATATTTAAGATTTGTCTAATGTTTTTGTTGTTTTGTGATCCCATAGTATGAAGTTGAATCCTAAGAAGTGCGCTTTCAATGTAAAAGCAGGCAAATTCTTAGGCTTCCTGGTTTCAGAAAGGGGCATAGAGGCGAACCCTGAGAAGGTTTGGTTCATTCTATATATTTCTCCCCCGAAGACCATGAAAGACATTCAACGCTTAACGAGAAGAGTGGCCGCACTCAACAGATTCATATCCAGGATGGCAGATAAGTGCTTACCATTCTTTTAGTTGGACAGAAGAATGCCAAGCTACTTTTGAGAAGTTCAAGTTATATCTCATGTCCCCGCCACTTTTGATGTCACCTCGTGTGGGGAAGACTTTTTATCTTTATCTGGCGATCTCGGAAGAAACTGTAGCAACAATGATCAAAACAAATGGGGTTCACCAATTTTAAGTATATTATGTTAGCAAGGTGTTACAGAACAGTGAACAAAGGTATTCAAAGACAGAAAAACTCATTTCCGCTTTAATAGTGGCAGCTCGCAAGTTGCGACCTTACTTCCAGGTTCATCCTATGACTGTCATGACAAATCAGCCCATCAAGGATATTCTGTCTAGAGTGGCAACTTTAGGTAGAATGACCAAATGGGAAATTGAACTGGCATAATTTTGAATAGAATATGCCTCAAGAACAATGATCAAGGCTTATACTCTTGCTAGGTATCGACCATTCAATTGGAAAATCAAAACCACCTTTAAGCTTGTACTTAACTCGTATGTACTTGCAACGATTTAGGCGAAGGTTAGAAAACCAATTCAATATGATTGATTCTACATCTTTGTGAGGAGACAAATAAAACAAATCCATTGAACCTCATCGATTGTATGCTTTCAGCTAGTACAAATTCTAGAAAACAACGATTGATGGCACTTCCTCCCGTTTACTACATTCAATGAAATATGCGATTGCGACCCACCACGAAAAGCTAGATAACTGTCCCAAAGCTATCCTATATTCATCGAGAATATGGTAGAAGAAGGGGTGGAGTGGTAAATGAAAACATGCCTCTATCACGTACAGTGAAAGTAGGAAACTCTCGTTGGTGGTGATGCTCAATCCGTTTAATCCTTCAACAATTGAGAAGTCGTAAGCGAAGTTGGGTAATTGAACTCCTCTAGCAGCCAAAACACGACTCATTTCTTCCTTTTTGGTAGTGCAAACATAAGCTTTTGTCTCCACCGGAGTACTCACTTCACGACTGTCAAAACCCCTTTTTTTGAAATCATCTTTTTATTTTAAAACAAACGAAAATAAGAGTCGCCACCAATCTTTTTTATGAGGTGTGATCGGATCACCTCGTAATTTGATCGTTTTAATAAAAGGTTTAATTTACAAATTTTAGTCTACAAAATCCAAGAAATGGGTTCGGGAGTCGGTTACGCACGAGGAAGGATTAGCACCCTCGTGACACCTAAAATTGGTACCTAGTTGATTAATTGATGTCTTAGTGTCGAGAATTGAAAATTTGAAGAGAATTTAAAACACGATCCCACATTGCATAATGATATTTTTTTAATTAAAATCACTTAAGTAAATTAAAACATATGTAAAAGGCCTTATTATCTCGAGGTAAACAAAAAGGTCACGTCCCGTAAACTAGTACAGGACATCTCGAATCCTCAAAAATAAGCTTGCTCATTTTTCGATTATTAATTAAATCTCATGTGTTTTAGTTTTAAAAGGGATGTTCGGTTATCTAAGTTTAAGGAGAAAGTCGAACCCCATAAGTTAGGGCACAACTTCTCGAATCTCCAAATACGGAACATTGCCTTAATTTTAAAACTTCATTCATCGAGTAATAACAAATGTAACATTTAAAGCAAGGTATGTTTATCTTATTTGAGTATAGTACAACAATGGATAAATATATCTAAACATAATGTATGGTACAGTGATAATGGAATAATATAAAATGGCTATAAGGGTATAATGTTAGAATGATATATAATAAATAAATAGAGGAATACTATAATAATACTGTAGAGGCCCATTTTTGCCCGGGCCCATCTGAATGAAATAAACCAGAATAAAACCAAAAATATAAAAATGTTTATTTTGAATAGTCCACTACTAAAACCCAACTGAGCCCAAACACATGGCCCACTACCCAATTAGCCTAAACAGATTACCCACCAAGCTAACCCATTTACACCCGTAGCCCAACTAAACAAGCCTAAACCCGTGACCCAGACCCAATAACAGAAATGGCCCAAAGGGGCCCAAAACCTTAGCAAAATCAGCAGTGGTCTAGGGTTTCTGAAACCCTAGGCGCCGCAGCACCCCAGCTCCTTTTGTGCCGCAAGCCTCGCACCTAGTCGCGCTGCAATCCACGCATCCAGTCGCGCCGTCATCAACGCGCAGAGGTCCCTCGACGCCAGATTCTCGTCTTCTCCTGCACGAAAAAGGAAACAACGGCAGCAGATCACAGCAAGAATAGCAACAATATAGTTTTCCTTTTTTATTTTCATTTTTCAAGGCTATAAAAGCCGATTATTCTGTAAATCAAAAGGGGGGAGGACATACGGAGAGAGTAAACAGAATACACAATTTTATTAGAATACAGAGAATAAAAGTAAAAAAGTTCGTTGAAACAAAATATAGTTTTTTTTAAGGTGATTTTTTTCGCATTATTTTATTTTGTTTCTTAATCTAAATTTATTTTTTTATATATAAATATTATTAAAAAGAAAATAAAAGAAAAGAGTGAAGATTTTACCTGAGCCCCGCCACGGACGACGGCGCGTGCAGAGGTGCCCCATCGGAGTCCTGGCTTAAGGCAGAATGCTGGAGAGAATTTGGGGGGAGAGATTTTTGATTTTTTTAAAAATGGGTGTTAAATGATTTTTTTAAACTATATTTTTTTAGTTATATAGTTGACTAGGAACGACGCCGTTTTGGTTTAATTTAATAAGCCTAAAACGATGTCATTCAAAAGAAGACCCGCACGTTGACCCGGAGACCCGAACAGGATCCGCGTGTTTTCAGAAAGTGGAAAATTTATCCCTTTAGTCCCTCCGCATTATTCAAGTCTTATAACTAAGTTTGTTTATTTTCTTTTATTTATAATTTAACCCCTTTATATTTATTTTTATTTTTATTTGATCCTGGTTTCTTTATTTATTTTTCAAACCTTTTTTAAATTTAAATTATTCTAATATTATATTGAAGTATTTTATTATTTTTATTATTTTTAATTATTTGTATATTAATCTATTAATAGTATGAATTTATATATATATTACTATCTTTATATTTAATTATTATTATATATATTATTTTACTTGTTTAATAATTTATATTATTATTTACTATATTATATTTTGTATCTTATGTAGTATTATGTTACATTATATAAAGCTTTATTTTATATAAAATTTATTTATATTATCTAATCTATTTTATTTATATTATGTATATAATTTTATAATTAATGTACTACATATATACATATATTTTCATCATTTATTATTTTATTTAATATTATTTTCATTACATATTATTTTTATATATTAGTTATTATGTTATATATTTTAAAATTTTATACATTGTATAGTATTATATTATATATCATATATTTTATTTTCATATTATAAATATGTTTTATTTATATTATTTATATTTTATTTTATTTATTTAAAATTATTATATATTATTTATTAATCATTTTTATCATATATATTTTCATTCATAGGTATTACATTATTAATATAATATTTTTACCTTTTTTGTATTGTGATACATTTTAATTGTTTTATAAAATTATCATGTTTTATTTTCTTATTTTGGTTTTGTTATAATAATTATTTAGTGTTTAAATATATTTTCCCCTTTCTTGTCTAATTTTGTTATTTCTTGACAATTTCGATTATTGCTATTTATTACATGTTTATTTATTAATATTCTTAGATTGTCTATTATTATTTAACATAGTTCTTTATATATTCATTTATGTAATATTATTCTTTTATTTATTATTAGTATAATTTGTAATTATGTAAAATTGTTATTAAATATGTATGTTGTATACTCAAACCATTGTTTTATAAAAATACTTTTTTTATGCATTTTTAATAATTTTAAAAAAATAAGGTGATATGTGAATTTGGGGATTTCGAGAAGAATTGTGCCCTAGCTTCGATTTTTCTCGTAGAACTTAAGGTATCAAATATCCCTTCTCTTTTAAAAACCAAAACTTACACATTACAAATCAAAACTTATTCTTGGGAATTCAAAACTTTGTGCCCTAACTCACTGGACATGACGTTATGTTATCTCAAGATAAGAATTTTAGAAAACAAGGCAATGTTTTGTGTTTGGAAGTTCGAGAAATTGTGCCCTAACGTGCTGGGTTTCGATTTTTCGCTCGTCCAAATAACTAAATATCCTTCTAACTAACGTGTTGGATGTGATGTTTATATTCCTTCGGAACAAAGAAATCTCAAATTTTAACTTAAATTATTCAAGTTTCAAAGTAATCATTTTTTTTTAAATCTTTTCAAATCTTCAACATTAGGACATGAGGTTATCAGTTTGGTACCAAATTTTGGGCGCTATAAGGGTGCTAACCATTCCTCGTACGTAACCGACTCCCGAACCCGTTTTCTTGTATTTTGCAGACCAAAATCAATATTTTGAAATAAAACGTTTTATAAGGTGATCCAATCACACCTAAGCAAAAAGGGATTGGTGGCGACTCCATTTTAGTTTTAAAGGCGATCCCCGTTTTTAAAATCAAAACTTTTAAAAATGGTTTCGACAGCTTGGCGACTCCGCTGGGGACAATAAGAGAGTCAAGCCGTAAAATTGATAATTTCATGTCATTTTGTCCGAATTTAAAATTTTGGTTTTTTAAAAACATGATCCTTTTATTGCATGTAGTTCTAAATATATTTCTCTACATTGCACTGCATGACCATTGTGGTCGCACCCTTAAGTGGGAGCGAGAAGCTATGCTTTCGTGAGGTTTTCACCTCCGCAGGGGCTAATGGATTACTTCCGGAATACATCCGTACCTATGTCTTCATGAGGTTTTCACCTCCGTGCAGCCATAGGGAAATGTATTCCCCTGAACCAAACTCGGTCCGTATGAGTCTATAATGGGTGAGGATCAAGGAATCTGCTGGTTCAGGTACCTCAACTTTAGAACTAAACCACATGTTGTGAACCCTGAGAGTCCACCTTAGGTAGAACTATGTCAAACCCTAGTGGTCACCCTGATAGGTGTTCTATGTTATTTATTTTTCCTGTGCTAACGTGTTCTCTTTTGTTTTGATTGCATTGCTTTCACATCATAGAAAAGATGTGTTGATTTCAAATTTGATTGCTAAATGAAGAGTTTGTCGTAAGAAAACGGGTTTTTTGATAATTATAATACGGTCGTCCGAATATGGTCCAAGTAAACACAATAAGAGAAGACTGATAGCCGGCGAAGGAATACAAGACCTTATTACCCAAGGATTCAAGCTGACAAAGACAAATCGGGAATCACCACATCTCGACTTTCTTGAAGAGGCTAACAAGCATTATGGAGCAGTGAGTTGCGTCCTAGATCAAGCAAAAAGGAGTTAGTAAAGGCATTTATTACAAGTTTGCGAGATTTGACCTTTGCGATGAAGGGGATTAATGTTTTTGCTTGGAATATGAGGGCAAGGCCGTGTATGTGATCCGTTTTATGTAAAGAAATTTGCTTTCTAGAAAAGTTTTTCTAATGAAATTGAATTCAAAATCAACGCCTCTCTTTCTCTGCATTCATGCATTTGCATTACATAACATCATATGCATTTAAGTCCATAGAGAAAGTCTAATTAGTTGAAATTATAACAGAGAGAGAGAAAAGAGAAAGAGGAAGGAAAATCTAGAAGTTGAACACCCCTACGGTACACGAGCTAAATCAAGGAAAATGGATCAAAGAATGGAACAATTCCAAAGAGACATTCAAAACCAGATGCAAGAGCAAATGGAAAAACTTCAACAAGAGATGAGGGACCAGATGCTGGAGGCTCAAAGGAACATGGTGGCCCAAATGGCCCAGATGTTGGGTGGGGCAATGGACAAAGGAAAGGGTCTCATAGTTAACACTGAAGACAATGAGGACTTTCCTTGGGGTTTCACCCCACCGCATATACAACCAGAGGAGCATCCCCAAAGGCCACCAGTCACGATTAGGCCTCAACAGGGGCAAGCTGATCCTAGACCACCTGTGAACTTTCAAGTGGGCTCGGGATCTAACCCTGGAGATAACCCTGCTAACCCCGTTATTCCTGATTTGAATATAGCAGAAAGGGAAGGGATGAGAAATGAATCCTCGAGGCAGTTAGAGGATCGCTGTAGATGGCTGGAGGAAAAGTTCAAGGCTCTGGAAAATGTCGATCATCACCATGGTATTGACGCTAAAGACTTGAGTTTGGTTCCAGATTTGGTAGTTCCTTATAAGTTCAAAATGCCAGAATTTGAGAAGTACAACATGACTAGCTACCCTGAAGCCCACATCACCATGTTTTGTAGACGCATGACCGACTATGTTAACAATGATCAACTCTTGATTCATTGTTTCCAAGACAGTTTGGTGGAGGTAGCGTCTAGGTGGTACAATCAACTCAGCCGCGCTAACATTAGCTCCTGGAGAGACTCAGCTCAAGCCTTCATGAAGCAATACAACCATGTCACGGACATGACGCCTGATAGAATCACTTTGCAAAACATGAAGAAGAAACCAAATGAAAGCTTCAGGCAGTATACGTAAAGATGGAGAGAGGTCGCCATGCAAGTTCAGCCACCACTCCTAGAAAAGGAGATCACAATGCTCTTCATCAATATCTTGAAGGCTCCATTCATCACTCATATGATAGAAAGTACTACTAAGTTTTGTGGATATAGTGATGGCAGGAGAGATGATTGAAAATGCCATAAAGGATGGCAAAATTGAAGCAGGGGAAACCACTAGAAGGTCTACTCCTAGGAAAAAAGATGACGAGGTCAATAATACGAGTACATATGACAAAGAATACTCAAAAGCAATTACTGTTAATCAGCCGAGGGTAATCACTGATGGGCAACAAGGGTCGACAAGACAAGAATCAGACACTTGGCAAAACTCTGAAATGCTCCAATTTACATCAATTCCAATAATGTATAAGGAGCTATATCAAAGTTTGTTTGACGCACACGTGGTGTCTCCATTTTATTTGAAACTGTTGCAACCTCCGTTCCCAAAATGGTATAACGAGAATGCCCAATGCGAGTACCACGCAGGAATAAAGGGTCACTCAATTGAAAACTGTACTACCTTCAAAAAGGTAGTTGAAAGGCTTATCAAGATGGGAATTGTGAAGTTTGACGATTCATCAAAACCTGATCACTTTGACAAGGCAGTAAATGCGATCCCTTAAAGAAATCGAAATTGAAGAGGGAATTGAGGAATAATGTTTCCAAACCTTTGGATACTTGGGAGTGTCTTGAATAATGGGATTGAGGAAGAGATCTCTATATTTTTTAAGAGCTGATCTATAGTAATGTGCAAAACATGCTTGTTGCCTTAAGCCTAGAGGCAATAAGACCTCTTTTGTGAAATAGGCTTGTGTCCGAAACTTTATTTCAATAAAATGCATTTTTTAAGCAAATATTCTTTTATTCTTTTCATTTCATATTGTACATTCATTTGTTTAACAATATTATTTCATTCTTTATTCATGACCATACTATACAAATAATCATCCTTAGAGTCATTTATTCTTTGGATTTGTTGCCTTCGTACCTAGGTACCCAGATATCAACGACATGAGTAATGTTGTTACTGACTCCCTTTTTGAATGAGATATGGGTTTAGGGGATCTAAGGACTTTGAAGATGATAGAGATTGTAACATATCTTCTGATTTGTTAAGAGTGGTTTAGCAAGATGAAAAACAAACCTTACTTAACAAAGGGCCAGCAGAAATTATGGGCTTAGAAAAAGGATAAAGATCGAAGCTCAGCTTACCATAAAAATAATGCGAGACATCAAAGATGTTTTGCACGATCATATCAGGACATGCCTGAGATACTAAGATGCGGGCTAAACATGAGGATCGGGCACTGCCGATCTACATAGAAAGGGGTGGTATCAGCTATGCCGAATTTAAAGAAACAAGATTCATATGCCTACTCCAGTTCTTCACAAATTTTCCATATGTGGGGCATGGATATGATGGGGCCAATCTCGTCAAAAGCTTTTAGCCAATATCGACTCATTGGCATAGTCATCGTTCACTTCACTAAGAGAGTGGAAGTAGCTTCATATGCCAATGTTATAAGGTCGAAGTCATCAAATTCACAAAAAAAAATGAAGGAAAAGATCAGATACTAGTATAATGCCATAAAGGATCGCGTTTAAATGACTGTACAGTTTGTCCAAAGATAAGGCAGCATATCACAGTGCAACAAAAAAAAGGGTGGCTAAAACTTGTAAAGATTGGCATAAGAAGTTATCACTACTCTCTATGATTATCGAACGTTGGCCAGGACCTTTGCTAGGGCAACATCTTACACATTGGTTTATAGATTTGAAGCGTTTTTATCAATTGGACCTAATTGAAAAAAAGGTTAAAAACTATTTGTCGTGGCCAGAGGATGTGAGCTTACGTTAAAGAAGATCATTTTAGGGAATCCCACGAAGGAACCTGATGTTGAAGATGATTTTTCTTCTACAAAACGATTTTAAAGGAAAGCATATGCCAAACTGGGAAGGACTTATGTAAGACCTATTCTAGAGGAGTATTGATATTTGATGAAGACTTGCCCAGTTCGGTAAATTCAAGTTTAGTCAAGAGGTACTTTACCTAAAAGAGGAAAGACCAAGGTGAAAACCCGTAAAGGGCGCCTCAAAAAAAAATAAGAGGAGAAGCCAAGGCGAAAACCCGCAAAGGGCGCTTTGAGACCAAAGGGGATTTGAGTTGAAAACTCGAAAAGGGCGGCTCAAATTTTAACCAAAAAGCGGGGCATACAGTAATCTTGCTACGTCTGAATTAGCAATGAGGAAGTATGTTACGTCTTGGGGCATCGACAAAGTACTCTGGATCCTCTAAACACATATTGAGCTTAAAATGGTCCTCAAGAAGTTCGAACAGAGAAGCTCAGGCTGCGATATTTGGGACACCTAGCTTCTATCTTACCCATTTTTGATTTCGTTATCTTTGATTGCTTTATTCTTTTTGAGATACACCTAAATCAATTTTCTTTTATTGTTTGGGTTATCTTTGATTAAATTATTTTCTGAGCTATGCTCTTGACTAATTTCTTCCTCGTCCATTTTTTTAGACCTTTTTAGCATTTTATATTGAAATAACGATTTATGGACTAATAACACTTTCATAAAAGGAGTTTCGCATATTACTCTAGAAACTTCTAAATAATGTAAGGAATCTGAAACATGACTATTGTTCAGAACTCACCAAGCCTAAGGGCTCGAAACATTGAAAAACGATTATTTTTTCAAATTCTTATTGGATAAGACAATTTCGCTGGTAACACCATATCGGCAAATGACGAACAAGGTCAATCCAAGTATAAAAGGGTATCATTGTCGGGATACCCTGCATTCATTCAGACACATACATCTGGTCATTACACCCAGGAAATGGTGTAACAAATCAAATTGATTGAAAATGATACAAGTTCTGTACCTCTGAGTGGTAACAAAAAGATGGAAGAAACCGAATGTTATTCCCCTGAAGTTGCAGTGGGAAGTACCAACTTCATGTCCCAAGGTTCAAGTGGAGAGGACTCGGAATTACCATGGGGAAATTATTTGAGCAGAACATGATTGATGAACAAGAATGAAAAACAAATGAGTGATAACACCTAGAATAGGAATCATACTCATAACATTTTTGTATCATAGCAAATTTCATTAGGAGCATTTGATTCATTTCGGTCATTGCATCCTAATCCTTGAAATAGGAATCATCTTCATAACATTTTCGTATTCATATATCATAACATGTTTAATTAGAGGCATTTGATGCATTTCGATCAAAGCATCTTAATTATAGGACATAACTATATACCCATTCTACAGGTTATATCCTCTAAAGGATAATGTAGCAAAGTAGAAGACATCAGTCTGACGATCCCTGAAGTTGCAGGGAGCAGATTGAAAATAGCAGATTTGGCAATTCCTAAAGTTACAGGAAGCAGATCGAAGACATTAGTCTAGCGATCCCTGAAGTTGTAGAGAGCATATTAAGATAGCAGATTTGGCAATTCCTGAAGTTGTAGGAAGCAGATCAAAGATATTAGTCTAGCAATCCCTGAGTTTGCAGGGAGCAGATTGAAGATAGCAGATTTGGAAATTCCTGAAGTTGCAGGAAGCAGATCAAAGACATTAGTCTGGTGATCCCTGAAGTTGTAGGGAGCATATTAAGATAGCAGATTTGGCAATTCCTGAAATTGTAGGAAGCAGATCGAAGACATTAGTCTGGTGATCCCTGAAGTTGTAGGGAGCAGATTAAGATAGCAGATTTGGCATTCTTGAAGTTGCAGGAAGCAGATCGAAGACATTAGTCTGGCGATCCCTGAAGTTGTAGGGAGCAGATTAAAATAGCAGATTTGGCATTCTTGAGGTTGTAAGGAGCAGATAAAAAATATCAGATTTTGTCTCCCTGAGTTTGCAGTGGAGCAGATCAAAAGATAGTGGATACTGCCTTCATGAAGTTGCAGTGAAACAGATTGAAGCTATCAATTTTACTGAAATCAAGATGAAGTTCCAATACCCCTGAAGATGCAGTTCAGATTGGAAGCCATTTGAAGAAGACGAGGATCAAGAAGTCGAGGCTCGGCCAAAACCGGGCAAAATTGGTCCTTTTATAGTCTTTGCTCTATTCTTGTTTCACAACAATGAGCAAAGAGGGGCAGCTGTAGAGGCCCATTTTTTCCCAGGCCCATCTGAATGAAATAAGCCAGAATAAAACCAAAAATATAAAAATGTTTATTTTGAATAGTCCATTACTAAAACCCAACTGAGCCCAAACACATGGCCCACTACCCAATTAGCCTAAACAGATTACCCACCAAGCTAACCCATTTACACCCGTAGCCCAACTAAACAAGCCTAAACCCGTGACCCAGACCCAATAACAGAAATGGCCCAAAGGGGCCCAAAACCTTAGCAAAATCAGCAGTGGCATAGGGTTTCTGAAACCCTAGGCGCCGCAGCACCCCAGCTCCTTTTGCGCTGCAAGCCTCGCACTCGGTCGCTCCGCAATCCACGCACCCAGTCGCGCCGTCATCAACACACGGAAGTCCCTCGATGCCAGATTCTCGTCTTCTCCTGCACGAAAAAGGAAATAACGGCAGCAGATCACAACAAGAATAGCAACAATATAGTTTTCCTTTTTTATTTTCATTTTTCAAGGCTATAAAAGCCGATTATTCTGTAAATCAAAAGGGGGGAGGACATACGGAGAGAGTAAACAGAATACAAAATTTTTTTAGAATACAGAGAATAAAAGTAAAAAAGTTCGTTGAAACAAAATATAGAGTTTTTTTTAAGGTGATTTTTTTCGCATTATTTAATTTTGTTTCTTAAATCTATATTATTTTTTATATATATAAATATTATTAAAAAGAAAATAAAATAAAATAGTGAAGATTTTACCTGAGCGCCGCCACGAACGACGGCGCGTGCGGAGGTGCCCAATCAGAGTCTTGGCTTAAGGCAGAATGCTGGAGAGAATTTGGGGGGAGAGGTTTCTGATTTTTTTAAAAATGGGTGTTAAATGATTTTTTTAAACTGTTTTTTTAGTTATATAGTTGACTAGGAACGACGCCGTTTTGGTTTAATTTAATAAGCCTAAAACGACGACGTTTCAAAAGAAGACTCGCGTGTTGACCCGGAGACCCGAACAGAATCCGCGTGTTTTCAGAAAGTGGAAAATTTATCCCTTTAGTCCCTCCGCATTATTCCAGTTTTATAACTAAGTCTGTTTATTTTCTTTTATTTATAATTTAACCCTTTTATATTTATTTTTATTGTTATTTGATCCTGGTTTCTTTATTTATTTTTCAAACCTTTTTAAATTTAAATTATTCTAATATTATATTGAAGTATTTTATTATTTTTATTATTTTTAATTATTTGTATATTAATCTATTAATAGTATGAATTATATATATATTTTACTATCTTTATATTAATCATTATTATATATATTATTTTACTTGTTTAATAATTTATATATTATTATATATTATTATTATTATTTATTATATTATATTTTGTATATATAGTATTATGTTACATTATATAAAGCTTTATTTTATATAAAATTTATTTATATTATCTAATCTATTTATTTATATTATGTATATAATTTTATAATTAATGTACTACATATATACATATATTTTCATTATTTATTATTTTATTTAATATTATTTTTATTACATATTATTTTTATATATTAGTTATTATATTATATATATTTTAAAAAATTTATACATTGTATAGTATTATATATATATATATTTTTATTTTCATATTATAAAATATGTTTCATTTATATTATTTTTATTTTTTTATTTAAAATTATTATATACTATTTATTAATCATTTTTATCATATATTATCATTCATAGGTATTACATTATTAATATAATATTTTTACCTTTTTTGTATTGTGATACATTTTAATTGTTTTACAAAATTATCATGTTTTATTTTCTTATTTTGGTTTTTGTTATAATAATTATTTAGTGTTTAAATATATTTTCCCCTTTCTTGTCTAATTTTGTTATTTCTTGACAATTTTGATTATTGCTATTTATTACATGTTTATTTATTAATATTCTTAGATTGTCTATTATTATTTAACATAGTTCTTTATATATTCATTTATGTAATATTATTCTTTTATTTATTATTAGTATAATTTGTAATTATGTAAAATTGTTATTAAATATGTATGTTGTATACTCAAACCATTGTTTTATAAAAATACTTTTTTTTGATACATTTTTAATAATTTAAAAAAAATAAGGTAATATGTGATATTTGGGAATTTTGAGAAGAATTGTGCCCTAACTCACAGGGCTTCGATTTTTCTCGTAGAACTTAGGGTATCAAATATCCCTTCTCTTTTAAAAACCAAAACTTACACATTACAAATCAAAACTTATTCTTGGGAATTCAAAACTTTGTGCCCTAACTCACTGGACATGACGTTATGTTATCTCAAGATAAGAATTTTAGAAAATAAGGCAATGTTTCGTGTCTGGAAGTTCGAGAAATTGTGCCCTAACGTGCTGGGTTTCGATTTTTCGCTCGTCCAAATAACTAAATATCCTTCTAATAAGTTTTGTAAATCATGAGATGATTTTGATTACAAAGGTTTTAAAACATCGTGTCCTAACGTGCTGGATGTGATGTTTATATTCCTTCGGAACAAAGAAATCTCAAATTTTAACTTAAATTATTCAAGTTTCAAAGTAATCATGTTTTTTTTTTAAATCTTTTCAAATCTTCAACATTAGGACATGAGGTTATCAATTTGGTACCAAAATTTGGGCGCTATGAGGGTGCTAACCCTTCCTCGTACGTAGCCGACTCCCGAACCCGTTTTCTTGTATTTCGCAGGCCAAAACCAATGTTTTGAAATAAAACATTTTATAAGGTGATCCAATCACACCTAAGCAAAAAAGGATTGGTGGCGACTCCATTTTAGTTTTAAAGTCGATCCCCGTTTTTAAAATCAAAACTTTTAAAAATGGTTTCGACAAATAATAATAATAATAATAATAATAATAATAATAATAATAATAATAATAATAATAATCAAACAATAATAATAATAAAATAAATAAGGTAACTTAAAATAAGAAATAAAAATGAAAAATACATGATAAAAAGATAAATAAGCATAACATGAAAGTGCCAAAAATAATAAAAGAAATAACAAAATAACAAGAACAAAAAATTAAAAATAAAATAATAATGACAATAATAATAAATGAACAAATAAAATGCACAAATAAAAGCATATGGACAATCTAATTTTTAAGTAATAATAATAAATCAATCAATCAATAAATCAATAAAAAAACAGTTTGTAAAAAGGGTTGAAATTAGATAAGCAAAGGATAAAATTGAACTTTAAATGAAATTAGGGGTATGAATTGTAATTATTATTCTAATACTAATACAAATAATCGAGGGAAGGTAAATAATAATAATAATAATAATAATAATAATAATGATGATGATGATGATGATCATGATAACCATAATAACGAGAATAACAAATGTGCAAATAAATAATAAATAAAAATGTAAGCAGTTTAATTTTCAAATATATGAAAAAGGTAATAAGTAAATAAATAAATAAATAAAGGATTTGCAAAAGGTTGAGGTTAAATAAATGATGGACTAAATTGGAATTTAAATAAAATTGCAAGTATAAATCATAATAAATTAAATAAATTAAATAATAAAACATAAATAAGGACCAAAATAAAATACGCGAAAGGATGAGGGACTAACTGGGAAATTATTCACAGTCCCACAAACGCACCGTTCCATAAAGGACCAAAATGAATCAAAATCAAAATCATAGGGTAAAAATTTTAAAAAACAAAAAAGAAACAGGACTGGATTGAAAAATAATAAAAAAGCGAAAAGACTAAAGGCGCAATTAGCCCCTTTGTCGGGAAAACACGCGAATCCTGCCAGCTCTCGGGTCGGGTCTTGAGTCATGTCAAAACGACGTCGTTTTGACGTCTGAAAATCGGCCCAAAACGGTGCCGTTTAGTAGTGCCTATTTAAACAAAAAAATTTAAAAAAAACTCATTTCTGCCTTCAATTTAAAAAAAAAACTGAAAGCCCTTTTTTCTCTCAAACCATCCTCAGACCGGCCTTTAGGTTCAGTGACCCTTCCCCCGATGGCCACCGGTCACCAGCGACGGGCTCCGCCATCCTCGGTGACCGGAAAACACCAAATACCCCTTTTTTTTAGCGCTTCGACTCCCAGAGTCCAAATATGGGGTCAATATTCCTAAAGCCCCATGAAACTAAAATAAAAATAAAAATAACCCATTCGATTTCTCCATATTTTGGTGGGTTCTCCGCACCTTCCTCTCAAACATGGTCCTCAAGCGAATCGAAGGCAATTCAGAGGCTATGCGCCAAAAAGAGCCGTCTTTCATTGGAGACAGTGTCCTCGCACACCCCGATGGTGGGATACGAAGTGGCGCTCAGGTAAAAAATATATTTTCTATTTATTTTATGCTTTTTTTTTACATAGCAGATGGAAAAAAGAAAAATCACCTTTGAAGTCTTTTCTTTGTATATTTTTTGATTACTTCTTGTATATATTTTTTCTCTGTCCAAAAATACATGCTATTGTGGAGGCTTTTATATCCGATTATACACTGTTATTTTCACTGTTTTTCTATTGTTTTCATTTCCTATTTCTACGTCGTTTCTATCCTTGCGTATGTCCTTTTTCTCTCTTTGTTTGTAGGTGGCGGTGGAGGGTCAACGATGATGAAAGAAGCCTACCCTTGCCATTTTGGTGAAATGGCAGCAGGGCAGACCTCAGGACGAGAGGCATCAGGTGGTGTGCCTGGGAAGGGGGTGTAGCGCAAGGAACCCTAGGGTTTTTGGCAATCTAAAATTTTTTTAAGTTTTTTAGCCGCTGGGCCATTAGGGTTTTCATTGAATTGGTCTATTTGGGCCTTTTTTTTTTGTAAATGGACTGTTATATTTTGGACTTTTTTTATTTATTTTTGGTTCTGTTTATTTTTTATGTTTTATTGTTTGTAATCTGGCCCAGGCAAAATTTGGTCATTACAATGACGTTGTAAAGAGATGCCTTGAATAACACAATCGCTTTCTCTCGTCCTAACCATTGTATTCTAATAAACCCAAAAAAATCACAAGAACAATGTAAATTTTAAGAAAATTACCTCTAAAGTTGTTCTTCTCAACAACAGCTTCTTCTCCAAATCTCAAATTCAAACAGTTTAATTTTTAAGGCTCAGACAACTTCCTTTTAAAAGGGTCCTCTACTTTAATGATTCATGTATTTGAGAATACGAGAACAATTATGTATAGTTGTACCACTGCTTAACACGTGGCAAAGTGTATGTTACAAGTTAAAACCAGGCATATATAACAAGTTTCTTCTTATGTGACCTCTCATCCCGTAAAAATCAGGTTCTAAAAGGATTCACTTTATAACTCTTTTTTTAACTAGGCGGGAGACAAATTGTTATGATACTCTCTATTACCGACCCGTTACCCGAGTACCCGATTGGGTCCTATCCCGTACTCTATACGATTTGCACTTTGGGCTCGCATGTAAGGTGCTCACACCCTTCTTTGATGAGACCGCATGATGTGGGTTTGCACCATCATAAAGGTGAACCCAAATCATGTAAACATGTATTAGCCCTAGAGTGAGGTACGTGTCGCCATGCATGAAAACCTACGTATAATTTCACATCAATGAACAGTAACTATATCATATAAATATACAATTTAACCCATCTGAAGATGACACTCTCTAAAAACTACTCAACAATAGTTTTCCATATTTATATTTTGTTTGGAAAACAAAAACTAGTAAATTAATGAAAATTAAAATAATTTTTTATGATTCTTTTAATTATTTTTTTATAAAAAAGTATTTCACAAATTAAACAATTTTACTTCTTTCTTTTCTTCTAATTTCTCTCTAAATTGAGATAATTAAGAACTAAAATTTTTAAGTCTCTTTATTTCCCTTCGCTTAAACAAAAACATTATCCAAATTATAAAAGGAGTTTTACTTTGCTTTTGTTTTAATTCAATGCAAACATACTCTTAATGTAGAATTTATGAACGGTCATTTTCACTATTTACAATGTATGTTAAGTTTCAACATGTGTAATAAACATGTCAAGAAACCAAAAGATTACAGAATCTAATTTATATTAAAAAATACTTAAATTTGTATTGGGAAAACTATCTCCTTTTCAACTGTGCTTGCTAGACCCAAACACTATGATAAGTCAGCAACAAAGTCTTGGAAATAAGCACAAGAAAATTTATTTTTAGGGAGAAAAAAACTCCAAGAGGAAGGAAGTAAAAAAACTTCAATTATTTAAAAAATCTGAATATCGGAAGGATTACAACTTAAATTTTTTTTTTAAAAAAAAGTGTTTTTAGCATCATAAATTACTCTATTTCGCTAATCATTTTAATAATAGCTCATGTTACTTATAATAATTAAGAGGTTTATTACTTTGTCATTAGCTAAAGGCTAGTAGGCAGCCCATAGAGTTGGGAAGGGCGGCGGCGATGTTGGTTCTTTGTCGGGCCCGGGTGGTAGCGGCTGTGGTTTGCGCACTAAGTTTATTGTATTTGACCTTTATTTTAAGAAAATACATTAAACCCTTAAAATACTACGAACCCCCAAAGCTCCCATCATCCATGTATATATAAATAATCAATAAAAGATTCCTCATTGTCTCCAAAGTTTCTTCTTCATAATCTTTGGAATATGTAAATGGACAAATAACCTTTGCAAAGCATACCGAAAAGGCCATTTTATAAAAACAAATACTCTTTTTTTAATTTTATTTATAAAAATAGTCTGACTTTTTAATTATTTATCGGAATGGGCCGGTTTTCTCAAAAACAAGTCCACGTCAGCGCGATGTCAGGGGACGTGACAGCAAAAAGCACTTCCTTGATGGAGCGTTTTGTGCTGATATAGTAAAACGCTCCCCCAATGAAGCGTTTTGCCCGTGTTTTTAACCCCCAACAACTATTTTTTTGACTGTTTAGCCTCCAACAATCAAAAAAAAAAAAATATCTATACTTCCCTTTCATTTTTTTCACACAAAAGTCCTCTCAAATTTCTCTCAAATTCCACAAAAGTCCTTTAATTTTTGCAAAAATGCTCTGTTTAAAATTTTTTTGAATTAGTTTTTTTTTAAATTAAAAAATATTCGATCATGTTAGCAATGGCCGGAGAATTAATTCGTCTCGATAATAAACACATCTTCATCGATCAAATGACAATGATAAGTGATAATTTTAATTTTTCAATACTATTTAATATTTTTTTTTCATTTATGCAATTTTAAGAATTACCCGCGGGAAGCGGGTTTTTGACACATGGCCACGATAAGCCAGGGGTGCAAGTTGGAGCCGAAACTAATCAGTGCGTTGATAGAAAGGTGGAGACCTGAGACGTACACTTTCCATCTTCCATGCGGAGAGTGTACTATCACTTTGGAAGACGTGCAGTTGCAATTGGGATTGCCGGTGGATGAGTACGTAGTCACCGGGTCTGCAATTTCTGTTGATTGGGGAGTCGAATGCTATGAGCTTTTGGGTGCTATTCCGGATAATATTAACGGAGGTCGGATCGAGATGAGCTGGTTACGAGACACATTCCCGGAGCCGGATAATGATTCAACTGAACTAGAAAGAATACGATATGCTCGGGCATACATTCTTGAGATGATTGGAGGTTATCTGATGCCGAACTTGTCATGAAACCTCGTACATCTGAGATGGCTGCTGACACTCGTTGATTTTAGAGCAGTTGGTGATTTAGTTTGGGGTCTATCGTGTTAGCAAAATTGTACCGGGAGATGTGCGGGGCGACGGGACCGAATAAAGCCAAAATTGGAGGTTTCCTATCACTACTGCAATCATGGGCATGGTTTCACTTTCTATTTTTACGTCATCGAGTGGACTACCCATATACATTCCTACTCATAACGAGGTAAATTTTATATTAGATTTTACAATTATTACGTAGATTTAAAATATAATTGTATGCTAAAAATTTATTTAATTAGGTGGAACCATTCGGCGAGTTATGTTGGAATACCTACATCTCTTGAAAATATACGGCTTCTATTAGACCAACGGTCGGAAGCACAAGTAAGTATTAAATAAAATATATATACATAATAAAATAGTCGTTTCGTATTTAGTTTTTAGTATTTATATTATGTATATAACTAATATTTTTATCATGTTCATATAGTTTCAATAGACACCATACTAGGATCCGGTAATTCGGGCAGTAATTCCGGATGAATTCTTTCAAAATCCAAATATTTGGCATGTGAAGGTTCCATTGGTCAACTATGCTACTATGGAGATGCACCAGTCAGATTGTAACGGCCTAATTTTCAGTGGTGTCGGAAATGGTGATATGAGATCACTAAATTCGGCAAGTAAGATTGAATAAGATAGTAATTTAATATTTATGAGTCAAGTGAGAATTTAGAAGAATTTGTGGATTGGTGAATTTAGTGAATTAAAAGAATTTATTAGGTCAAATGGGTCAAAAACGAGATATCGATACCTCGAATTTGAAAATCGAGCCATAAATATTTTTAGAAATATTTATGGAGTGTTATTAAGTTAGTATTAAAGTTTGGTTGAGAAATTTAAATGTTTGGGTAGCCAATTTAATAAAAAGGACTAAATTGTAACAAATGCAAAATTTCTAGAAGAATTAAATAGCTCAAAGAAAGAGGATTTATAGGGAAATTAACCCAAATGTGAAAAGGCTGGACGGCAAGTGGAAGAAAATCATCACAAAGATAAGGATAATAAGGGCAAAATTGGAATTTTGTAATTTTAATATGTTATTAAGATAAGATTGATAATAATCTAGAGTAATCTTCACAATTATCTCAGCCAAAAACGTCAGAGGAGTTCTGGAGAAAGCTTGTTTTCATACTATTACATCCTGTGAGTTTAATTCATGCTTTTTCTTGATAATTTTTATGTTTTATGACTTTTACAACTAGATCCACTTATAGAATTCATTAGTTTTTGATTTGGTGGGTAAAATTAAAAGTTACCCTTGCTGAGAAATTGAAGTTTATGATGAATTATTATGAAATTTAAATTCTAATTTCATATTAAGGTGGTTTTATTAAGTGATTTTGATAGGAAATGATATTTAGGACCTAATTGTGAAAAAAGTTGTGAATTAGAGGTTGGTGTTGAAATTCAGAATATCAAAGGTTGTGAAATAGTTTGTAATGATAGAATAAAGTGTTGATTGAGAAAAATTAGTTCAATTGATGGCTAAATTGAGCAGGGACTAAATTGTAAAAACTGTAAATTTTGGGGTAAAAGTGTAAATTCAAAAATCGAAGAGCATAAATTATGAAGTGAAATAGAAATGAAATAAATGCTAATGAGTGGAAATATGTTACATTATAGATCAAGAACCCAAAGAAGAAAGAGGAAAAGAAAAAGTTGCAGAGTAGTTCCCAAATTTCAATATCTTCTACAAACTAGCCGGGTAAGTTCATATGGTTGAATTTATATGTTTATTGGTGAAAGATTGAATGATATAATGGGCTGTTAAATATGAATTTGCTGTGGGATTGTGAAAAATATGATAAATGAAAAAAAATAAATGGCGGTAATTCAAGTTAGGAAAAACGCAGAATTGAGTACGTTCGTGTCGTGACACGTGATGAATTGACGGATAAGACCATGGTTAATCCATGGCAAATGTGAAATATAGGTATGGTATCATCCATACTGAGTTATGAAATGTAGGTATGGTATCATCCATACTGAGTTATGAAATGTAGGTATGGTATCATCCATACTGAGATATGAAATGTAGGTATAGTATCATCCATACCGAGTTGTGAAATGTAGGTATGGTATTAACCATACTGAGTTGTGGAATGTAGGTATGGTATTAACCATACTGAGTTGTGAAACGTGACATTGAGTAACGACGTACTCAAATTCGTAAGTCGTTTCCTAATTTGATAATAAGTGATACAAAAGGTGTGAATCAAATGAAAGAGATTGAATGATCATTAATGTTGAGCTCAACTATGTGAAGTACTTAAATAATGGTTGTGAATGGCAGGGAACTTTAGTAAATGTTTTATTATTGTTTTGGAAATATTATGTGTGGTAAGTTACTTTTAAACCAATGAACTTACTAAGCTTTATTAAGCTTACTTGTGTGTGTTTGATATTTTTATGTAGATTGAATTAAAGAGAAGTGGTAGATCGAATCATCACAGCAAAGCTCACTATCCAGATCAATTCCGGTAGCTTTTGTTTTATGTTTAAAGATTTATATGGCATGTATAGAGTTTAAATGAGATGGAGAAAAGATGTTATAAACTAGTTAATAATATTTTGTAATGAAACAGTTTTTGATTTACAGCAGTAACGTGATTTTGAAAAATCACCAAAAATAGAAGAAATGGAATTCGAAAGTGAAGGAGATATGAATTGAAATCTATTTGAGTCTATTTTCATATAAAAGAAATGGATTAAGCAAAAGAAATGGAAATAATGAGATATTTAAATTTTAGTGAAACTGGTTCTGAATGAATTCGTGATCCCCTATTCTGCCTTTGAAAAATCATTAGAAATTGCACAAAAATAATTGTGGATTAAAATTTATATGTATGAAATTCTGAATGAGTCTAGTTTCAAATGAGCTAAACAAGGAGGCCATATAAATTCTGTACAAAGAGAAAATTGATTTATAGTTAAGAGAGGTCAGAGTAGTTGAATGGTGAAACAGGGGAAATTTTAATGAATAAACTGTACCAATTGGCCACATGAAAAATTATGGAAAAATTACAGTAAAAATATATATGAATCTAGTTTCAGGGAAAATTTACGGATCTTAATTTGGAGTTCCGTAGCTCCAGATATAAATATTTTAGTGACTATGATGCAGATGGACAGTTTTAAATTTTATGCCGAATTAGTAGTTAAGTTTAGTAATGCCTCGTGCTCGACTCCGGCAACGGTCTCGAGTAAGGGGTGTTACACAGATAGAGTATTGCGACAATTTGGATTCCTACAACCGATTCTCGCGGCACCTAAGGTGCTTGATGATGAGCACAAAGTTGACTTACGGCAGTTGCATATGGATTGGCCGTGATTTTGGTCAGCATATATTGAAATGTGGGAAAATCGATATGATTATATACCTACTCAAGAACCGACCATCGTTCTTGAGTTAGTGTGCGTGCTAGAATACATGCCATGGTTTAGGATCCATGGCAAGCCATATCTATTGCCGGAAGAGGAGAAGCGATAGCAAATTCGTGTACAAAGGGAACGACAAAGCCCTTTAAATACAATGAGAAGGGATGATAGGACGGGCCCATCAACAGCGCCAACACAACCACCGGGCCCATCAACAGCGCCGACACAATCACCGGGCCCAACTTTTCAGCCGACGAAACTCATATCACAGCCTTTTCAGATTATGCCAAGTGCGTATCCTAGCCCTTATATGTATCCTAACCTTTATATGTTACCTTTTCCCAGTCCTATGGCAGGTTGGAATGCATGGCCCGGTTCATCTCTGTTCCTGATTATTCTGAGTCAACCACCGATCTATAGGTCGCCGTTGCATGAGGGATCGCACGAGTCGCCGTTAGGGAGCTCTTTTTTTTACCAATCCCCATCACCTTATGGGATTCAAACATCTCAGTCATGGGTGATGCAAACACCTCCGCAGTCATTATTCTATCAAGGTGGGTCATCTTCCCAATACCCACAACTAAATCCCCTGTCAGAGCAACCACAAAACCCTCCGAAAGCTGAACCAAGGAGGAATCCAGCGCGTAACCGTCGACCACCCCTATGTGGCACTGATTCCGACTGGCACCAACATTGATTTTTGTTAATATATTTGTACAAATTTTTTCATATTGTTTCGTTTAATAAAATAAAAGTTATTTTTAATATTTTAATTATAATTTACTTTTTATATTTTTAATAAAATAAAAGTTCTTTTGAAAAGGGCAATATTTTTAATAAAATATAAATAATGCAACATAATTTTATTACAACAACTATCAGCTATTCCGATTTGGACATGATCGAGTTGTATGGCCTGGGTTCTTTCACCATCCCCACAACTTCTGTTGGTTGGCAGTTTTTCGGATATCCATATTGCTACGTATTCTAGTCGAGCAAGGTCGACCCTTTGGTTTGCGACGCAGTTCTCTATCCGATAACAGCTTAAACGGAGCAAGCGATACAGATGGCCACTTACGTTCATCTGGAACTGGTGGGAATATGTGTCTCCACACGTTGTATATGTATTCTATTTTGTACACTTCGTGGACATAGCTCATGGGATCCAGATGGAGATTCTAACAAGCTACAATTATATGAGCGCATGGATAACGAAGTGTGTCAAACATCCCACAGTTGCAGGTCCTTTTCTCAAGTGTACACGATATTGCCCGCCAATAATACCTTGGTTCGGTCTGTCAAACTCCGTCACACGAAACCATAGGTTGTCGCGATTGTAACATACTGTGTGCATGGTGTTGGCCTGTGCCTTCGCCTTGTTAATTTCTTGCAATACCTTCGCGCACTATACATGGCCTCCCTACATTTGGCCTTTATAACTCGCTGCTCGCTTTGGAAATAGTGCCGCTAAACGAAAATATGTCTCTCGCAAACTGATGTTATCAGCAAATGATGCGTTCCTTTTAGAACAGAATTTATGCATTCAGCTAGGTTTGAGGTCATATGACCATATCGTAGGCCATCGTCGTATGCTTGTGTCCAATGTTCGAAAGGTATGTTACAGAGGTAGTTTGCGCCTCCTTCGTTAACTGAACGCAAAATCACCAACATCTCATGAAAACGGTCCTTACTTATCTCATACTCTGCCAATATAAGTTGATAGCGAATATTACATACCACTCTTTTATTAAGAATAAATTGAATATTACAAATGAAATTATATTAATAGAGATTACATACCCATGTTGGTTACTTGCCGTCATTCACTTGTAAATCGATGTTGCCCGTAACAGTTGGACGCAACATGCCTTAGGCAATACCGATGGTGTGTGCGATGTCATAGGCTTCCCTATCGCTCAATTGCGGCTAGTATTCTAGGGCCCCGATTTGATATAACACAGATATTAGGTTGGGGGCAAACATGCCTCCTTAACCTAGAAAGAAAGAAATCCCAGTCATCAGTTGACTCCCCCGATGTTATTGCAAACGCAATTGGAAGGATTCTCCCACTACCATCCTGTGCCACAGTTAGCAATAGCCGATGGGTATATCTACCATACATAAAGGTACCGCCAATTTGTACCAATGGCTTGCAGTATAGAAATGCGTTTCGGCATTACTTAAAGCTCCAGAACAGATGCTTGAACACTTGGCATCCACGAAGCAATCGATCGTTGTAGTATGCAGGTGCCATTTCAAGGTCTGTTATGCAGCCTGGGACATATCTCTCCAGCACCTGATACCATTGCCATACTTCATTATATGAAGCGTCCCACCGACCATGCAACTTTTCCAACGCCTTCTGCTTAGCTATTCAAGCCTTGCGGTAAGAGGGCGTGTACCTCAATTGGCTACGAATATTGGCAATTAAGACCGACACTGAAGTCCTGGGATCCGCCTTCACCGTCGGTAGTATTAAGCTAGCTAACATATCTGAATCCATCTTGGGATGATCTTGTGAAACACCTGTCAACAAAGTAAGTTAAATAATGCAACATTACGTAATAACAGTATGATTCAAAAACCCTAAACACCTAGTGATACTGTACTGGCAACACATGTATGTGGACCTTTGTACTTTTTTATCTCCTACAAGCCTGTCCTTTTCCTCAATGATGCCATGATTTTCATGAACATGTACCGTCTTGCACTCCACACTTAGCCTCATACTTATCGGGTTTGGATTTAACCACGTTGTAGTTAACCCCGTTCTTGATGCTATGTTGTTTCAATGCACCAAGAAAACTATCATTATTGGAAAACTCCTTACCAACTTCTAATTCACCGGAATCCAACGACGAACTTGTACGGTCACGCCTTCTGTGTGGTAGATCTGGAAACTCCAACGCATCATTTTGAGATAGATCAACATTATGCATGTGGGCTGGAGGGGAGTACGCCCTGAATCGCGAATCTTCTTCTTCATCTGAACCCCCTTCAACTCTTCAGGTATGGTTGGAACAGGCTCCGGTTCAGAAAATAATGCAACTTCTCATCATTGGGGCCGGGCTCTCGAGGTGGATCCACATCAGACTCATCATCCGACCCACCATCATTTGCAACGAACGAGGTCCCCTCGTCGGTGGACGTCGTAGGGAGTACATTATCTCTTCTTAAACAAGTTTCGTAACGTACCCAATCATATGTGGATTGCCAACCACTAGAAGTTGATGTCGTTCCCCAATACGTATTTCTAGCATCGAACATCGACCCACCGATATGCATGTCCCATCCACTAGCCGAGTGTCGTGTAGGGGTTATGTTTTCCATACTGCCACCACGGGCGCTTCCGTATTCTGCTTTCCACTAATAGAGTGTCGGCTTGGGGTCGTGTATTTCTCTCGAACAGTAGTAGATGTTGAAGTCGAAAATTCATCATTTGGCAATAAAAATTGTACAATACCTCAAGATAGGGTGATCCACTAGTAAGATGAGTCTGCACCATTGCCTCCAAACTACGAGGACCTTTGATGTTGAATAAGTCATATCTCACAAGATCAACCGAAGCACAAAATCTATACTTAATAGACAAAACTTTCATTGGCGTCGTTCCAAAGAATTTACGCCTAATTCTTTTACGAAGTTCTGTCAAATCTATGTTCTGGTTAAAAATCAGTCACGATGTGTTCTCCGATAAAAAAACAATACCGTTCTCGGTGTCACGGACCTCACCATTATAGTAAATAACAACATTAATACGTTCACTCATTTTCAGTTTCTATTATACTTTTGGCTCAATTTCTCTTGCTGTAACTTATACAACCTGAGAATGAAATTTGGCTCATTTATAGTCTAAGGCCAAATAGGAACTATTGTAGAAAAGAGCGTCCACGTGGGAGCTTTTTTTAGTAATCTTGCTGACAGTGCATCCTGCTTGAAGCGTTTTGGACACTATTTGTTCAGAAACGTTTCTCAAAATTATTTTTTCAAATACTACGGTAGAAAATGAGTGTCCACGTGGGAGCTTTTTTCAGTAATCTTGTTGACAGTGCATCCTGCTTGAAGCGTTTTGGACACTATTTGTTTAGAAACGTCTTTTCAAAATTATTTTTTCAGATACTACTGTAGAAAAAGAGCGTCTACGTGGGAGCTTTTTTCAGTAATCTTGCTGACAGTGCATCCTACTTGAAGCGTTTTGGACACTATTTGTTCAGAAACGGCTTTTCAAAATTATTTTTTCAAATACTACTATAGAAAAAGAGCATCCACGTGGGAGCTTTTTTCAGTAATCTTGCTGACAGTGCATCTGGCTTGAAGCGTTTTGGACACTATTTGTTCAGAAATGTTTTCTCAAAATTATTTTTTCAAATACTACTGTAAAAAAAACAAAAATTTTTAATATGCTATATTTTTTCCTAAACCCTAAACCCTAAACACAAAATTATTTTTAAAAAATCCTAAACATAATTTAATTAATTAACCTTAAAACTTTAGACCCTAATTTCATTAATTAACCCTAAACCCTAATTTCATTAATTTTTTCTTTTAAAACCCTAATCCTAACCCTAAACAAAGTTGAAAATCCTAATGTAAAAGACGGATAAAACGCTCTCCCAAGACGCGTTTTGTTGGTACATCCGCTGACATCACGCTGACATGGACGCATTTTCAGAGAATTTAGCCTATTTCGATAAATAATTAAAAAGTCGATTTATTTCTGTAAATGACATTTAAAAAAATATTTTTGGGTATAATGGTCTACTGAAAATGGTGGAACATCCAGTGCTTTTTTGGGACTGCACTAATGGTTTTTATGAGTACCTTATTCTTTTAATACTATAAAAAAACCTGGGTCCAACAAGAAATGATTAGGTTGTATATTGGCAAGAAAATGAGCCAGATCCATTGTCATTTTCAATGGTGAAATGAAAATAAAATCCACCCCATTTATTGTTATTTCAATGGCAATTGGCCAACAAAAGAGAAACAAGACACTGATCATAGACAACACATAATGTAAAATAGTATGCAGTAATAGAGTGGAAACCCCCCAGCAGATTGAAGTCGAGACATGGTGGTATAAGCCCTTTTAACCAGAAATTAAAATGGATCGGGTCTCAGAATTTTTGGCCTGAAGTTTAGGGATAGTGACAGTGAGAACCCCATCCTCCATATAAGCTTTAACTTCATCCATCTTCACATTTTCCGGCAACCTGAACCTCCTGGAGAACTTGCCACTACTCCTCTCGAGGCGGTGCCAGGTGTCGTTCTTGTCTTCCTTCTCAAACATCATCTCGCCGCTGATCTGGAGCAACCTGTCGTCCTCGATCTCCACTTTCACGTCCTCTTTCTTCAGTCCAGGAAGGTTGGCCTTGAACACGTGCGCGCCGTTGGTCTCCTTCCAGTCCACACGTGCGTTGACGAAGCCGGCTTTTTCACGGGAGGGTTGAGGGAAATCAAAGTCCTTGAAAGGGTCCAATATGTTCAAAGAAAAAGAGCCGAAAACGCCGCTGGGGCTGCGTCGGGCGCCGTAGAAGTGAGGAAGCATCTCCATTGCTTTTGAGAAATAACGCTCTGACAAATTGGAACTTAATCGTGTTGGTAAATATAAAAGAAGAGGGTGATGGGTGAGTATTATATGTAAATAATATATATATATAAAGACGGGGAGGAAGGATCTAGTAACTTGAGGAATAACAATTTCAGGATTCAAATGGGAAGAAAACCGTTTTGCAGTTGAAGTCCGAAACGTGGATGATTTGCTACAACCAAATGGACCAAGACCCTAAATAAAAATTATTACATGCATGTTCATGACAGGGTTTCTTAACTTAATTAATAAGTGGGTGGAAAAAAGTAGAAATAAACTTTGTTTTTACAAGAAATTGAACTAAGATCGTTATTGGAGGCTTTACCTGTATCTACTCTCAGTTAAGACTTATAATTCTATGTTGAGTAACACTATAGATAACTGAAAATAAAGTTCAGAGTAACATGGCAAGTCTAGCCTGTGAATCCCCCATCTTCACTGTTTCTCATTTTCTTATGTATTTTTCCAAAAAGCATTCAACTTTATCAATATATATTTTAGATATTCTTTTAATTTTTTCTTCTCGCTTCAAAAAAAAATGAAAAAAAAAATAACATTAATTTTTTTTAAATTTAAAAAATTATAGACTTTTATTTATTAAATAATTTATTCTCCCCTCGCATCCTTTTTGGTTAAATTTCAATTAAATCCATATTATTTTTGAGTTTTCCCACTTCTCTTGTTGACAAAAGTCTTCAATATTAAAAGCTATTTTCCCTGTTTGTAATTCTTGATTCTCAAGGAGTTTGGTCCTCAAAAAAAAAAAAAAAAAAAAAAAAAAAAAATCTGTAAACAAGACAACAGTTTAACTAAAAAACAAACGGGATTTACTAAAAATATTAATACACGTGTCAATAACATATTGGTGGGACACATAGTGGGGGTAAGGAATTTTGTTCCACAGATGACAGAACCATGTCTTAATTTTTTTGACATTTTTTTTATTTGTATTATATATGATTTAATAAAAATATAGCTTATCATTATAATCACTGCTATTTTTAATTTTACAAACTAAAATCACCTCCTATTTAAAAAAGAAAATCATAATTTTGCTTCTTAATCATTAAAATTTCGTAAGAAAATATTTAACAATTTCTATGTTACTGAGATTAAAGAAAGATGAAAACTGTAGTCATAATCTGTCTGGTAATTTCGAATTTTGAGGATTTTAGGGTTTTCAATCAGTTTCCAGTGGTTTGTGGTAGTTAACTTTTTGTTTCTCCAATTTGGATGGTCGTTTTGCCCAAGGTTGCACTCTACATTATGTTTGGATTAATATTTGTAGAAGCAAAAATGAAATTACTAGGATTGCTCAAATTAATAAGCGAAAGGAAAGTAAAGTATATTTATCCATTTTTGTTTGGTTAAATGGTGGAAAGGAAAACAACTAATTAAATATAGTGACATTTTACTGTCATAATATAATTATGTAAAAAATAAATAAAAGTTTTAAATTTGTTCAATTTAGTCCAAACGTGAATTTCTTCTTACTCATTCATACCCCATGTCATTTTCATACTAAATAATCATTATCAATACACTTTAATTTTTTTTTTTTATGTTTTGTCAAATTACACTTTAGTCATCATACTCTTCTAAGTTTTCAATTTAGTTCTTTTTCCAAAATTTCACACTCACATTCATCCTCACTAATTTCCTTTCCTAAAACCAAATCAACTCCATAAGAAAATTCATTTTATAAACTCATTTTCATATTTTCTCATAGTGCCATATATTATACTCGAAATTTTGGGGTGTTACACCCAATGTGATTTCCGTTTCTGACTAACCTGTGATTACTTGTGTTCTGGGGCATGTTGATCAACCAATTTTTCAAGATGGCACATCAGTTGATTTAGACTCTCTTCCTCCTATCTGTTATCTGGGATTTCCCTTTCTGAGTTTGATTTACATCAGCTCCAAATTGAATTTTCTAGACGCGGTATTGCTGTAGATAGTAGGCCAATTAAGGCTTTCTCGAATAAAAGGGCGTTGCATAACCATTTTGGTTCTTTTTTAGTACTTCCTATGGCTGGTAGTAATTAGCAACTAGTTGAAGATTAAAAGACATTTGTTTTTTCAATGCATTCTACTGCACCTGGGTTGTTTTCAATTCTGGATGCATCTATTGCAATTGGGGATTTAGCAGGTGCAATGGTTTCAGTACCAACCATCTCTACTTCTAGCAACAGCAATTCTTGGGCTTATATTATTTTAGGAAAATCGGTTATTGTATCGTACCCCGAAAATCAATGGTGTAATACCACTCATCTTTGGATAAAAGAAAATCAATGGTGGTTTTTAAGAATCCAAAAGCATTTTAAAGGTGAATTAACCATTTGGTGAGAAAGTATGAATAGTGAAATCTAGTAAGGACTAAATGTGCAAATTTACCATTTTAGAAAAGGGATGAAATTTTAAGAATTTTTTTTATGAATATGACATGGAGATATATTGATATGGGCTGGAAATTGAGATATGGACTAAATTAAATAAAGTGAAAAGAACAAGGACTAAAGTGCAATTTTCTCACTTTGTGAGAGAGAGGCTATGCAATTTTACCATTATTAATAGATTTTTGGAGACATAATGATGGGATTAAATTTCCATGCAATGAGGTTAAAGAAGAGAAAATCTAATGGTAATTAAGCATGAAATGTATTGAAATGTTGGTTTCATGTTCTATTTCACTCCCCGACAGGGTTCTTTTCACCCTTCCCTCACTATACTACTTTAATATCGGTCACCTAGGAGTATTTAGCCTTGCAAGGTAGTCCTTACTTATTCACATGGAATTCCATGTGCCCTCATGCTACTCGGGTCAGAGCGTAAGCTAGTGATGCTTTCGGCTACAAAATTGTAGAATTTTCTGCACAATTAGAAGACTGAATGGAAGCAACTTGGGCAACAAAAATAAGAGGGAAAGAAAGAAAATAAGGGAAGAAAGAAAGAAAAGAAAGAAGAATGAAAAAGAGGGGAGAGAGAGAGAGAATTTTCCATGATTTTCCTTGAGTTCTACCTTAAAACCATAGCCTAATTTCATATCCTAGAATGTTATGAGATCTTTTTCTACTATGGAAATCAATTAGGTGAAAAAGAAAGTGAAGCAACGCATAGGAAAGTGAAGAGAAAGGTTGAGTTCAAATGAAGAAATAGGTAAGCACTTAACTGAATTCAAGTTAGTTTATTTTAATTTGAATATTTGAGTATTTAAATCTTAATTTGAAATAATTAAATAAGATATGATTAGGATTATTGGATATGTATATTGAATTTAGTAGTGAATATGTAATTAATGGTATGTTAGTAATGTAAGAAATGACAAAGTGGTTATTTAGTGATTAGTGAATATTATGAAACTAAGGATTAAATTATAAAGAGTGAAAGTTATTTATTTGTCATTGATTGATAAGTGAATAGATGTAGAATAGCGAAATCACTATAGAAAGGACTAAATTATAAATAGTGTAGAATTTGGTATGTGAAGTAAATATTGTGATTAAAGGTTTAATTGAAGTGAAAAGTGATACTAAAGTGTTATAAAAAGGAAATATTGAATTTTCATGAATATATGGATTAAATTGTAAAATATCTAAAAATAACTAAGTGTGTTAAATTAGTGAAATAAATATTTAAGTGAAGTGTTTTATGAAAATAAATTATTATATGAAAATGAATTAAAATCTAAAATATAAAGTATTGCAAATATGTGATATGCTAGTGTTCATGTGAATTAATGTATGAAGTAAAGATATAGTGCTGTGTGGTTATGTAATTCAAATTTAATAACTAATGTGATGCAAAGATATATATGTGAAATGTAAAGTATGTTATATGAAAGTGAATATGTGAATGTGTGAAATGAAAATATTATGCATATGCTTATGTGATTTAAAAGGAACGAATAAAGTGTTATGTGAGTAAATGCCTTAATGAACTTAAAAGGATATATGATATATGATAATGGGAACCAAGCTAATGTTGTGGGGGTTCAAAGGGGATTAGGAGAAGAGAAATGGGTTATATAATGTATTTATCGGAGTTCCCGTTATCAGAGTTGTGTTATAGGTTGTGAGTTTGTGTTTGGCGTGGATATCTGTAATGTATCAAAATTATTGAACTCCTTTGAGATTCACAAAGGACTGCAAAAGTAATATGTGAAAGTAAAAGTGCTATACTGATATATGTGATTCAATAATACATGTGAATTAAGTGTTAAATGAAATATATAAATTAAGTGTTTATGTTATGTTTGTGATATGAGAAAAAGATTTTGATATGTGAATGTGAAAGTTGATTAATGGCTATATGTGTTAAAATAAAAACTATAAATTATTAATTTAAATGATTTTATAGTTTGAAAATGAATTAAAAGTTCAAGTATACAAGTGAAAGAAACTATGTGAATGAATGATTAAAAACTTATTTAAATTGTATATATATGTGGTAATATTGAATTCAGTTGAGTATTTACTAAGTTATTCACATAGCTTAGCATGTTTGTTTAAATGCGTAGATGAAAGAAAGTAGATTGAAGATACGAGAAGTACTTCTTCACAAGGATCACATCTACTTTCAAAGTTTAAAGACTCTTTTTATATATGATTTTGGACTTTAAATATGGCGTATACCCTTAGATTTGGTAGTATAAATATGAACTATAAATATATATTCAAAATGTTATAACGCAAATGTATGAATTAGATTTTAAAAAATGATTATGTTACTCAAATTTATTATTGGATCGAGTGAGTGGTGTTACGATTGACGTCTTTCAATATCTAATATATCTGTTTTCACTTCAAAAGACTGTGACTGTTATGGATGTTGACTATCCTTTGCCGAGGTCTTTAATCAATGTTAGGGGTTGATTATGGTGAAGATGTTTCGACGAGCACTTTTGAGCAGTGCAGCTGACAGCCATGAGGTTTCATGGAATTACCGTGGGCTTGGGAACCAACACCCGGTGCAATGTCTTCAGCATTTGCTCAAGGTTCAAGTTCCTCACATAGTTTTTCTCATGAAAACAAAACTACTTGGTCTACACATGGAATAGTTAAGGAAATGGTTGGTATTTTCTCATTTGTATGGATGTTGGTTCCCTTGGATCCGGTCAGGACCTATTTTTTATGTTGGAAACCTACTTTAAATGTTACCCTTCGTACTTACATTATTAATCATGTTAATGTTGTAATTGATGATGGTGCTTCTGTGATCCACGAGTATGTTTCTAATATCTTTTCATGAATTCAAAAAATGTTTGAAGTCATATTTGAACAAGAAGTGGTTACAGTCAAGGTGGATCCAAACATGATCCAATTCTAAAAGATTATTCAAGCTTCAGCTTCACTATTTAAAAATAATAATAAAATATAAATTTTATATTTATATTTATATTTTCATAGTTGTATTATTAAATTTAAATGATTTTTTTAAATTATTTAATTTAGATTCAAGATGGATGAGACTAGATCAAGATAAAATAAAAATAAAAATTATTGTACAAGCTCGAGTTGTGTCAGGGCAGACTAGTTACCCAACTTGTGAACAAGTTTGAACATGTATTCAACCATAGCCACGACTTAATATAGAAGATGTTGTCACAGGTCGAGACTTTAGCTCTAGGCACAGCTTGGTTCTATCGACAACGAGCCTAAATTAACCTTCTATCAATGATTAGGAGAGATTTTGGAACACTTAACCTAGACACGTACATAAGTGAACCCTTATAATAACGAGAGAGAATATAATAAAATGTATCCAAGAGAGCACTTATAATCAAAATAGAAAATATGAGAGAATGTGAAAGTGTTATTGATCTCAAAAGCTAGCTTGTGAGGGGAGCTTAGGCAAGTATCATTCGATAACGATTACAAATCATCTTAATGGACAGCCTAAATCTATTCCCTACAACTTTCCCAACTACATTAAATGCTACATATGTGAGAATTCTAGAGCTTCTAGAATCTTCTACTAGATTCTAAAAAGATTTTATCCCTTCTTCGAATCTAGAGCTTTCGGGGTTTATTCGGGTTTCTAGAATCTTCCGAGACACTTCGTGAACCTCTTGACTCGGTTTTCTCACGCTCACCTCATCCCGGACTTGACCCGGTGCTTCAAGTAGCTTTGCACAAGGGCGGATGGTGACAATGTCTTATGCCTAAATTCTCGCTTTGGCATTCGCATTGGCTTGGGGCGCTAGATTCTGAGGCGCTAGATTCTTTCCCTTCATGCTTCAAGATAACCTTTAAGGCAATTCACGTCAACATCGGAGTCCATGTTTTTCCTAATCTCAACCCTCTATTATAATTCGTCATGGTCAATTCATCGTCAAATATTTCAGAGGAATCATTCTATCATTTTAAATTACTCACCAAATTTCCAAATCATCAAAATCTCCTTCTTTATTAATTTTTTTTTTTTTTGGTGGGGCAGGGGGCGGTCTGTTTGATATTTAGTGATGTCAGGGAGGGAAAAGAGAGGCAAGGGACTAGGCAAAGTAGGAGCTAAGCATCACCGTAAGGTCCTTGGTTATAACATCTAGAGGATCACAAAGCATGCAATTCAGTGTTTTGATCGGCTTAATCTACGAGGAAACCGGTGGAATTCTCAAGTTCTTGTTGAACATCATTCGCCGATACTTGAATGGAATGGTTAAGGGGGTGGATTGTCACCGCCGTGGATGTGGTTTATGCACTTAAAAGATGCAGGGTAGGACCTTGCAAGTACCTGGTGGTTAGATGAATTATGTGATGGGGCTTTTCGGAATGCTTCAATATTTTTCCAAGCTTATGGGCTGTGATTCGAATGAAACATGTAATAGACGAAAAGGAAATCAAATTAATGGAAAATTTACTAAAGTTCAAAATAAAGCAACTACAAGATTCTAAGTTTATCCTCTAAAATGTTATTACAAGTGCTGTATAACAATAATCACTCGGCTTTCTGCTTCGAAGACTTTGGTACAGCAGGGTAGCGCAACCTGGTTGTGCGTCTGCCAATGAATTTGAGAAGCTCATCAATTAGAATTACCGGGAAAGCGACGGCAATTACAAGCAGCCATTCATTGGTGCTGAGGGGAACAATCCCAAACACTTGAGCAAGGAATGGCACATACAGAATCAAGAAGTGCAGTCCAAATGAGACTGACATGGCTAAAAGGAGCCATGGGTTCACCCAAGGAGGCATCGTTAACAAGCTTCCATCTTCAGATAGGGCATTAAGGGAGTTGAACATTTCAATGGCTACCAAGACAGAGAGGGAAAGAGTCGAGGCTTTGATTTTCCCTGAATGAAAGTAGTCGCATGGGTCGGAATCAAATTTGAACACTTGGGAACCTGCTGTGAATGGTGACACAGAAAAACCTTCCCAAGAATCGCATTTACCCCAGTTAGCAAGTTGGGAGTAGGTAACAAGACTATGCCCATCTCCACTCAGATCAATGCCCAGGAAGGTATGGTGGGTGTACCATATGATGAATACCCCGACAGTGGCTATCCCCACATAGAGCCCAATCACCTGGCACGGATGAAAGAAATAAGTGGGCTTACATCTTTGGTAAAATTCCACATTTATTTAGCCAAGGACAAGAAAAACATGAATCAATTACCAGGTAGCGGAACAAGATCCAAGCAGTGATTAGTGAGTCGTCACTTCGCCTTGGAGGCTTCTTCATTATATCTTTGTCAGGGGGATTGAACCCTAGAGCAGTTGCTGGAGGTCCATCAGTAACAAGATTAACCCACAGAAGCTGAACGGGTATCATGCCTTCTGGAATCCCCAATGCAGAAGTCAAAAATATAGAAGCAACCTCACCAATGTTGGAGGATATCATGTACCTGCAATGTTTTTTTAAGCAGAAAATTACGTCAGTCAATGTCGTTAATAAAAAACTAAAGAAATTGGCCAAAAATCTCATTTTCTATCTATACATCTAAGTAACAACACTAACCTTATAAAAGCCTTCATATTGTTGTAAATGGATCTGCCCTCACCAACTGCAGCAACTATAGTGCTGAAGTTATCATCTGCTAACACCATGTCAGATGCTTCCTTTGCAACCTGAAAAGAATCAAGCAAGGGATAGAGAAAGAGGATATAATAAGAAAATTATGCATTCATGAATAACTTAAAACTAACTGCTAACATACTAGGTTTTGGGATGCCGAAATTTTACTATAACCGCCTTGTAATAGGCAATGAAGTACTAAGATTTTTAAAAGAACAACAGATGAAATCCTATCAAATGTCTAGAATAAGTAGGTGACTCAGATCAATATCTATAGAATGTCAGGAAATAGTGGTATAGTTGTATAGCTGTTCCAACATATATACATTCTGAATAAAAAGCAGCCCAACCATGCATACTGCATTGCATTCAACTGGGTCTCTGAATCATCACCCATAAAGCTATTTCACAAGGAGAGCTGACAATATACAATTAGCAAGTAACCATATGGACATCATGGATATAATAGGAAAGGGTAGAGGATACCTCAGTCCCAGCAATGCCCATTGCCACTCCAATATCAGCCAACTTCAAGGCAGGAGCATCATTAACTCCATCCCCAGTCATAGCAACCACTTCACCATCCTCCTTCAGCAACCTAACTATCTCTTGTTTGTGCCTTGGCTCAGCCCGAGAAAATAAAAGACCTCCACTCTGCCTCAGATGATTTTTCTGATTAGGATGATCCATAAAGTCCTTCCCAGTTAAGCTTCTTGAACTGATATCTTCAGAAGATCCAAATACGCCAATTTCACGACAAATAGTTTCCGCTGTGTTCTTGTTGTCTCCTGTAATGACCATAACACGAATTCCAGCTGCTTTGCAGTCCTCAATTGCTTGGCGAACCTCTTTCCGAGGAGGATCCTTCATAGGTTTATCCAAGTGCTTCAGAAAAATGGGCAGAAATAAGAAAATAAAAATGCAAACAAACCAGAAGCAGCAGCTTACCCTTAACCCAACTAAACCGGCAAAAATAAGTTTACTCTCAATTGAAGAATAATTGGATGGATTAAGCAAAAGCTGATGTGCTGGATGATCTTCATCACCATTATATGTCGTGAACTCAAAAGGCTCTTCCTTATATGCAAAACCAAGGCAACGTAATGCATCTGTTGACATTTCATGAAGACTCTGTAAAATAAGATCCTTTGAATATTGATCTAGTTCAATGATAGAGCCGTCGCGTAGCTGCATAAAAGAGCTCCTCTCCAACAGATTCTCAACAGCACCCTGAAATGTTACACATGCACAATCAGAGTGACATATTGAAAGGACGTGTAAATAAATTTTAACCAGCAGCAAGCATCATTGATAAAATCTTACTAGGATGTTTACTGGCACCAAAAAGAAAAGGAGATTGGAGGAGAACAAATGGGCAACATAAATCAACAAGTGGTCAGTCCATGTTACAAGGCAAAGAGAGATGATTAGACCTTTACTAGCAATGCCTTTTGTCCTGTGCTGGAATTCACAATAACTCCCATGGACTTCCGATCACGGTCAAACTCAAGTGTCGCAATCCTTTGCTCCATTTTGTTCCACGCTTGACAGCAGCCTAGTGTAGAATAACAAAAGAAAACAGAAAGCTCGTTAGGATCCAGAAAGCATCACCTAACAAACAACAAAATTATAGGAAATGAATCAGCTAACGTACGTTGATGGTCCCCATGACCTGAAGAGGAGCCATTCTCTTCAGGTAATCCCATTTTCTCAACCAGAACCTGAAATAAAAAAGAACCAAATAGGAATCTCAGCAAGATGAAAATATGCAAAATGATCATTTAGTATAAACCGAAAGTTTACACTCTCCAAATCTAGAAAGCACATCACAAGTGTCATGGGCAAACAAGGCCAAGCTTAAAATACAGCACACAGAAGCAAGCTTCTGCTGCAGTAAATTGAAACGATTGAATTGTTGATGCAGTGATTTAGGTGTCCCTATTATATCACTTTAAAATGAACATAATCCATATCCAAGATATGATAACAAGAAAAACAGGTTCAAAGCTAAGTTTTTGCTTTGGTTTTAATTCAGGTCAGTTTGGCTTTATATAGACATATTCAACATACAGAACAGGGTTCAATTTCAGAAATGGGGTTAGTCACCTTTAGTGCAGCCTCTGTAGGCATTCCAGTGGCAACATAATGACTCCCAGATTGCTCAACACCAGCATCATTGCAAACAGCACAAATCTTTGCAATCATTTGAAGATTGGCATCCATTTCACCAGCAGCCCAGCCTCGAATTTTCCCATCAAAAGGATTATAAGTAGTTCCTTCCACATCAAAAGCTCGCAGAGTGCCGGGCCTTGAACCTATAGCAATAAGCTTAGAAACAGCCATCTGATTGGTAGTCAAAGTACCAGTCTTATCAGAACAGATAACCGTTGTGCAACCAAGAGTCTCAACACTAGGCAGCTTACGGACAAGTGCATTCTTTTGAGCCATCTTTCGGGTTCCCAGTGCCAGACATGTTGTAATAACTGCTGGTAAACCTTCTGGAATCGCAGCAACAGCCAATGCAACAGCAATTTCAAAGTAATATGTGCACTTCTCAAATGAGAACCTAAAGTTGCTAGGCCAGCCATCAACATATTCCCAAGAAAGAAAATATTTCACATTAATAAGCCAAACCAACGCACAAACCACTCCAATTATCATTGTTAGAACCTCTCCAAACTCATTCAACTTCTTCTTTAACGGGGTATCATCATCGCCCTGCGATGCTTCATGAATCTGTGAATGCACCTTCCCAATCTCCGTATTCATGCCTATCTGAGTGACCATGCAGATACAATTTCCATTGACCACAGTTGTTCCAGCAAAAACCATACATTTCTTCCCTTGAATATCTGTATTCTCAGGAACAACCTTCGCAGTCTTGCTCACAGCTTCACTCTCTCCAGTCAATGATCCCTGTTCAACTCTTACAGTTGAGCTTATCAAAGTCAAAACCCGCATATCTGCGGGTACCTTATCACCAACTCTCAACTCCACAATATCACCTGGGACAAGCTCTTTTGCAGGCAAATTTGAGACCTTCTTACCATCTCGAACTACATTTGCCTGCTCCGATTGAATTTCCTTCAGAGCCTCCAAGGCTTTTTCTGCATTGCTTTCTTGCCATATTCCAACAATGGCATTCACTATCAAGATCAAGAATATAACAAGCGGCTCCACAAAAGCTGTTATCTCCTTCTCCCCTCCTTCATCACCATCTAACCAAGCTAAAACAAACGATATAATAGCAGCAAGCAATAATATCCTAACTAATGTGTCATTAAATTGCTCCAGAATTAGTTGAAAAATTGATGTGCCCTCATGCTTTTCTAACTCATTCCATCCATAAATCTCCCTCCTTTTTTCAACTTCAGCACTTGATAATCCTAATTCTCGATTTGTTTGGAAGTTTTCTTCACATTGTTTCACATCCTTTGCCCAAGCAGGAAAATTTTCTACCTTGGAAGAAGCAGCACTGACTTTTTCTCTCTTCCCATAGTCTTCCCCACCTCTCCCCATTGAAATTCAATGCTGAAGAAAAAGTTCTTCAAGTAATTGAAGAAAAATCAAAATAGCTTGAGTTAAAAGTTGAAACTTTACTTCCTATCTTCAACAGTGGACCTGAAAGCAAAAAAAATTTAATCAACAAAGTAAATTAACAAGAACCCACTAAGCATTAAAATTTACCAATCTATTTGTCCCCAAAACAATAAGAAAAGCAATAAAAGAGTAAATAAAGAATACCGCTTTTCTTCCATTACCCATTCCACTTTTTTTTTTTTTTTTTTTTTTTGCAAATTTATACATTAGAAACAATTAGCCAAGGAGTAAAAAATTGGAGTTACCCAGTAGCATCTCTGATTTCCGATTTAACCACTTGAAAGGATGGGTCAGCATAAATTATAAAAAAAATCAAAATCAAAATTTTTCAAAAAGAAGCAAAGGAAAATCAGTATAAAAGAAGTATATGAAAAAAGAATTCTAAAGATATTAACATGTTTAATAAGCAGGTTTTAGTTTCGTGTTCAGCAAGACTTGGCATCCAATATTGATTGAACATTTCCTAAATAGAAAAGGCGATGCAAAAAACAATTCCTGCATGCTAAGGTCATCATTTTCATGATTTATACATGGGAAAGCTGCGCTGAAAGTTGCTTAAAACTTGACAAAAAAGAAAAGAAAAGAAATCATTATATATTTCTGGTTTGGCACTAAAAGAGAAAGAACCCAAGCTCGGTTTTGAGTTTGACCAAATCAAAATTGGAAATTTTATCGTTAAGAGCGACTTCAATATCACCAGATCGACAGATGAAAACCCATCCAAACCAGACAAACATTCAGGGAATAAAAATAAAATACTCAAAGATCTAACCTTAAACTGAATGAAGTACCGAAGAAGAGAACAGAATGACTCTGAGGAGCAGTTGGTCAGTTAAAAGGACGAATTAAAGAAATAATAATAATTGAAAATCAATCAGATGCCCTAAGGGCCCCAAGTCGGGCCTTTCAATCTATGATCACTTGGGCTAAAAAGAGTCCAAATCAATGAAAATATTATATCATTTCCGGTTTTATTAGATTTTTAACTGCTTTTCATCGTATATATTTTATTCATTCTCGATTTCCAACTTGTCTCCCATTTTTACTGATCGAGTCTCTTTATTGTTTAAGCACTTCTATGTTTCACTTCCAACAAAGAAAACAGTTCTAAATTTCGATTGAATCCATAAATCCGATCTTATTTTTTATCATTGAATTTCTCCTAAATTATCTATTCATTAAATTTTCTCAGCAACCAAACACAATAGGAATATATGAATCAAAAGTAAAAATAAAATAAAAATATTGTGCTTACCAAAATCCTGGAGTTTCTCTGTTTCCACTCAGCTTCTGATTCATTCTCTTTCTTTTTTTTTTCTTTTTTACTCTGTAATTTATTTAAAAAGATTTTTTATTCTTTTAATTACCGTTTTGATCTTTGGGGTCTTAATAAATAAAAGCGAGAGAGATTTGATTTATAGAGAGCGATTCAATGGCTAGAAAACATCGCTTTCTCTCTATCTCTATGTGCGTATTCTCCTGTGTCTTCTTAGAAGGACCTAGATTCCACATTGCCTCAACTAATAAGGCATTGCCACGTGTTCATAGATCAAACGATAGGCCCACGTTTAGTGATCGCTTTTCATGCCCTTTCCCATGTGGCCTCCCACACTGAATCTCCACTTTCGTAAAGGTGCACACTTTTCTTTCTTTCTTTTTCAAGCAATTATAATTACAAATTATATTGATTTAGCTAGTAAAATTTCATTTTTTTTAATAACATACCATAGTACAATTTATTAATAGTATATAAATTCATATATGGTGCATCAAATGCTAACTTTTTAATTAATGCTTAAGAAATTTCCTATTCCTTTCCTACTTCCCTTGCTGGTAAAGAATTTGGGGTTGATATAAGAGATAATATATAATTTGGCCCATGAACTTATTTATTTGTATTTAGATGGTTCTTAAATATTTTTGGATTCAATTGGTTCTTAAACTTGTATTTTATTAATCAAGTTAGTCCATTCACACTAACATTATTAGTTTGTGTTATCGTAGTATTTCTAGCTAATGTGGTGATATCATACGGCAACCTCTCAGAACATCACGTGGCAAACATAATTTATATATTTACATTTTTTTTTAATTTATGTTTGTCACTTAGCACATTGAGAGGTTATCGCGTGGCTCCATCGAATTGGTTAGGTCCAAAATAAAGTTTAGGAACCAATTAAGTATAAATGAATAAGTTGAGGGTCAAATTATATATTAATCCTTCATATATTCATATATTCTATTGATTTGTGTGACTATTCTAAGTTTCTTTTTTTCTTTTTTGGGGGTTTTCTTGTGGGGACATAAAGATGGCGTGATAGAGTTTCTTCTTGCAATTGAGTGTATATTTACAAATTTAAAAGGGATTTTCTTCCATGTGCCAACTTTTCCAATGCTAGGAAACTAACATGAATTTTATTTATTCAAGATGAAACTGTCTAAAGTCAAATTTGGATATGGAATGTTTAAACAAGTCAAGTTTGCTTTTATTTCTATTTCGAAGAAATAATTCATTATAGGATTGCCCAAGTCTAGCCAATGTCATATATATATATATATACTCAAGAAAAATTAATGTTACCAATCAAACTTGGCACAATTAGTGAAAGTAGAGATTTTGGGCATTGAGTACTTAGATTCAAGATTTATTATGTGTAATTATATGTGTAAATTTTCTAGTTTCATCATGTGTGAGTTTTAGTCTAATGTATCAATTTGATGTAACATTATAATTTTTTTTTATGATAAATGTGAAGTATTTGTATTGTACATATAAATGTACCATATCAGCTGGTCTTTCATAGCTATGAATTGGGAGCTTAGAAGGCATCTTATTGCACAATTATTGATGGCCAGGGTCCATGATTGTGTTTTTCATAGGAAGACTCAGAATACATACTCTATCTCAATGGAAATTCCAGGGAAATTTCGGCCACATTGACGCATGCTAGAAATTCACTAGTGTTGCATTCAATGGGGGATTAGGAAATGTCACAGGCACTCCAAATCCCAAAGTCAACGAGAAAATTCTCTTCTAATTTAAACCTATCCATATCATCAATGAATATTTTAAACTGTAATCATATCACCAATGAATATTTTAAACTGTAATCATTCCTATCTGCTTCTTCTTGTCACTTTCTCAAAGAAACAAACAAGTTGCAGATTGGAAGTCTGAAAACGCTGCATATTTTTCTGCAATTCAATCTTACTTTAGTTACCAGGAAATTTAAGCGAAACTGAGTTTCCGCAGTAGGCATGAAAACGGTATGAATGGAATATTGCCTATTTGCCGTTCACTTTCATCACTCGGTGTCATCAAATTTGTATTCTTATAGTGAGCAATGCTATTCTTGTTTCTCTTGGGGAAAAAGATGGGGACAAAACTGTACAAGTAAGTTGGAATTAATCATTTCATCTGGCGGGAGGGAAACTGTCACCAAACAAAGTGCGAAGATCAGTTCATAGTTACGACAAAGCTCAGCCAATAGTTGTTGACTCTCGTGTCTACTTTTCGTTTTTATTTCTAGCCCCGCATCTGGATTGTTCTCTCAACAAGGGTATATAACTTGGACCATTTTTTGGGCAAAATAGAGTGGACAATGCTCAATTTCAGCTCATCACAACTTTGGGCTTTGCATTTTTGCAACTTTTGGGGACAAATACAAAACCCCACATCTTCTATCCCTTTTAGGCTTTTTCTTTCCTGTTTGATCTAATTATATAAATTTTCTTTGAAATCATATTTGGCTTTAGTACCCTTTTCTTTGTCTTATAAGATGTAAAATGTTGATGTATTAAACAGGATAGTCCTTGGAATTTGTTGGGTGTAGGATGGAAAGAAATTACAAAGAATGAAAATGTTAGAGCATATTAGAGTTATGTCTTTTGGAGTGTGTGTTATAATGCTTTTTTTTCTAAAAGGTTTTAAAAGAAACACAAAGAATAATCAAAGGACTCATAGTATGTTATAGTTTTTTTTTTTTAATCTCAAATCAACTTTCAATTCATGTATTGTGTGTATTGTTGGGGATAAACTTGTGTATGCAATGAACAAGAATAGTAAAAAAGAAATTGAAAAAATCGAACACACAAATTTATGTGAAAAAACTCCTTAAAAAATGGATATAAACCATGGAAAAAAGGAGATTTCACTAATATAAAATATGTACAAAGATGGAGAGAATCAAAGAAAGGAAAAACTAGAAACCCCAAAAGAAAAACCCTTCAAACTCAAAAGCACAGAATTCTCTTAATCTGTATATTTTATGTTGTTGTATAAACCTAGGGTAACTAAAGCCTATTTATAGGATGAAATTCGAAACTTTTGTGACTAGAATATCCCTAGGTTAATCAAAGTTTAAGTGAGAAACTAAAAAAGAGTTTAACTGAGAGAAGAAAACTGAGAAACTTGAGAAACACGTCACCACATTGTGAAGTGGCTTTTGCGTCGTTGGGAGGAAGATTTTCTTCTCGTTGTGACGTCGGTTGCTCGTCATGACGTCGAGCTTTATCTCGTCGGGATGTCACTTACTGTTTTGTCTGAAATGCGAGGCATACTCCACAAATCTCCACCTTGACTTGTATTTCACTTAACTCCTTTGCCAAGCCCTATCACGGGCCTAATTTGATCTTTGTCGAATACTTACCAAGTCCAAGTAGTGCTCGAACTTTGAAACTAAAAGACTTTTTGTCAACATGTCGATCGAATTGTGTTCTGTGCCAATTTTGTGAATTTGAACATCTCCTTGAATGATCACCTCTCGAACAAAATTGAAACACCCCAAACCCGGCCCAGGAGCCCCGGATCTGGTATGTTCCTCGAAGAAAACCGATTCAAAATTCTTTTGTTACTTAGGAAAAACTTGTGTGTTTTGAAAGAAAGTTTGTTTGGGTTGGGCTTGAGTTGAAAACGAATTTGATTTTATATTGAAAACCCTTTTTAATTTTAAGTGATAAAACATATAGAGTATTTTCAAAAATAAATTACGTAATCTTTAACTTAATAAAAATTTGTAAACATAATTAAACAATAAGACAGAAATAAAATAGTTCACTAAGGCCTTATTACATCAAATATAACCCAAATTTAAAACCAAAGTACTTAAAGAAAATAAAAGTCCAAATCATAGATTTCTTGCTGTGCATGACCATCCCTAAGCTTCTGCCGAACCCGGTCCATTACTGCTCGTCACCTGAAAATAGTCCCACAACGGGGTGAGTCAACAGACTCAATGTGTACACAACACTAAGTCCAAATAGATTTAGGCATACCATACATATCAAACCATATAATAACCCATATAGCAAATAGTAATGCAACTTATTCACATGTGTTCACTTATTGGGCTTGGCCCATAACCATATCACATTCTTATAATAGGGTAGTTAACCACATAATTTCCACATACTGGGCTTAGCCCATTTCCACACTGATCCACATTCATATACTGGGCTTGGCCCTTTTCTTAATAATCCACATATCAACTGGGCTTGGCCCATTTCCACATTAAATATTCATATCAGATATAATATGCAAAGTGCACCCAACCCAACCTAGGGTCCATCCTCTACACACCCCCGTATCCAGCCTACCACACACCAGGGGATTAACAAATCACCCTCTCCTTTTCACTCCAAAGGCAATCAATGCTGTCCACGTGCAATTAAGCACAATAATCCACAACGCGACCTCAGTCAGCGCCAATCCACGATGTAGCCGTAGCTAACACCAAAACCACGATGGGACACATAGTCACTCATCAACCACGATATGGCATATAGCCTATATCAACCACGATAAGGCACAGAGCTACTCATCAAACCACGCGAACTTAATCGCAAATAAATCCATGATGTGACCTCAGTCAACGTCAATCCACGATGTAGCTCAAGGCTAACATCAAACCACGTACTCGAAGTACACCCGTACCTTCTTTCATATCCCAACCCATGCATATGCAACAAGTAATAGTGGCATAATAATAAATGCATGCACATGTTATTAAGGCAATCAATCACATTTCCACAGGCATAGTCACATTCACATCGGCACCTTCACATTCTTATCATTATTCTCATGTTACACATAACATATTTCATAATCCTAGTAGGAGTAGGAAACGTACCTGAGTACTTTTGTACCATAGCATGGTACTTGGCCATATTCACATTCTTATAACATACATGCATATTTAAATATTGCCATAAACTTATTAAGAATTAGTGTGGGGTACACACCTGATTCGCTTAGGGTTTCCAATCCAAATCCCGAAAAGCTTGATCTAATGCCTTAGATCTTAGATCTCTACATTTAATCAATCATTTAATACTTAGTAAAGAACTATTCGGCCATAAATCCAAATCCTAGTAGGATTAGTACACTAAAACTTACCTTGGTGTCGAATTGACTATAGTCAAATCCCGAAAACTTTGTTGTACACCTTCTTGCATTCGGCCAAACATTAAGTCACATCATAGGTTAGTTTCGGCTTTTAAACAAAGTAAGAAATAGATCTAGATATCCAAAATAGGCCTTGGCCGAATGTTATAGACACCTACCTTGTGGATTTTAAATCCCGAAACTCACCGAATAACTAGGGAACACGCGGCTTATGGTGTACCTTCGGGAAAAGAACTTCCCCTTTCTTGTAGTCGACACTTAGTAAATCCCAAAAGATCTCTTCAAGGTTTCGGCAACAAGATATTAATGGGGTTAGTCCTAGATTTCGGCAAATCTTAAAAGAAAAAGGATGAAACCGAATGAGATCTTACCCTTACTTTAGATATCGACAGTTCCTTTGCTTGAAGTCTCAAACTATTCGGCTATGGCCTTGATCTTAGCAAGCTTTCGGCTTTTGAAGGGATTAGAAAGAAAAGAGAAAAAGAGAATAATGGCAGAGAGAATTCGGCAGAGAGAAGAGGAGAAACTTTAGAGAATTTCGGCAGAGGTTTTCTTGAAGAGAAAAGTATGAATGAAGAATAGCCTTACTCTCCCTTTTATAGTCGAAATTAATAGGCTAGAGTAGTATGAATGAAGAATAGCCTTACTCTCCCTTTTATAGTCGAAATTAATAGGCTAGAGTCCCTTACTTGGCCACCACTCTTCTATTTTGATAGCTTTATCCCTTGAATTATCACTTTATAAAAAGAATTTAATCCAACTATTAAATCTTGAAAATAATGATAAATAAATCCCTTATTTATCCCCTATTTAGCCGAAATTTAAAGAGAATAAAACTCCTCTTTTAAGAGCCTTAATGCCGTCCACCTCTCTGCTTCTGGAAGCAAAAATAAAACTTCTTTTATTTGCTTCCCAAGTGACTTGAACTCAGGCCCAACACCCTTGCATGTGGCGCCATTTCCAGAGGCCCTAAGTGGCATCTCCAGGCCACTTTTCCAAGCCCGTTTGTGTGTCAAATTCCTCCTACTAATTTTCTTAAGGCCACCTTGCCTTAATTTCCTCTTTTTAAACCTTAAAACTTGACAGTTCTCTACATTTCCAAGTTTCCAAAAATTTTCGTTTGCCTCATTTAAACTTAACATTTCCATACATTTCCCAGTTTCCAAAAATGTTCAAAACATAGTCATAACACATAAGACATGTCATTTCTTACAATTAAACCGAAAATGCATAGGCCCTTTTCAGGATGTTACAGTTCTACCCCCTTAAAATAATTTCGTCCTCAAAATCACTTACTAACGAACAGTCGTACTTCCTAGCTCACCACACTACGCTACTGCTGCGCACTCTGATCTTAAGAAACTATCATACTTTCTAGGCACATTCTCTTAGTTTACAATCAAGGTTCCATACACCTTACTAACAACATAAGAACGAACTGACTTTACAACGAACAAGGTAATTAAGGTATTCCAGAACCACGTCCCCTAGAGCTCATTTCTACGATCGTGCTTTAATCTAATTAAGAAATTTTATGAATTAGCCTTTATTCCACTGATTACCCGCGAAGAAGTTTTATGAAAAGAATTTTAGGAGTGGTTCTTTCGTATTCATACATGCACACAGTCTTTACATTCATACATTCTCCAATCAATTATGAACTTTCGTTCATTCAGAGAAATGTTGTAGTTTTCATTGTTGCTGTTTTTCCACTACCCAGAGGTATTTTCGTAATTTGTCCTACAGGGGTATTTTCGTAATTTTTCAAAAAAAAGTTTCTTGGTGATTTTGTCAAAAAGTATTTTTGGAATTTTTAAATTCCCGGGGCACTTTGGAAAGTTTTGAAATCCGGGGGTATTTCGGTAATTTTGGAGCTCGGGGGTATTTTGGTAATAAACCAAGGTAAATTTGTAAATCTTACTAAATCAAGGGTATTTCAACATTTGCAAAACTTGAGGGTTCTTTTTGAGAATTCTATTTTCCAAAACGGTGAGGTTACAAAAATTTTGGAATTCAGGGTCATTTTGGTAATTTTGTAAGTTAGGGGCAATTTCGTAATTTTTTTCCAAATCGGAGCATTTTGGACTTTTGCAAAATAGAGGTTTGGGATACTTTTACAAAATAAGAGAGTTTTATTGAAATCGGGGTAATATGGTAATTTTCAAATCCCAAGGGCAGTTTTGTAATTTTACAACTAGGGGTATTTTAGTAATTTTCACAAATCAAGAATATTTGAGAGAATTTTATAAAATCGTGTTCGCAATTCAAAAGGGTAATTTTTTAAAAGTTTGAAAACTAGGGTTTCCATAAAAAAAAATGCGGCTGGTCCCTTTCAGGTTTTAGTTAAAGGTTTAGCCCATGAATAAGTCCTCATGGTTAGGGTGAACCGAAGCTACGCACCAGGTAGGATTCCTGCGAAGAGGAGGTGAGTCACACGGACTGCTTAAATACCAAGCTCCCACCGAAACCATTCCTAGACATGCGCACAGAGGTTGCCACACCACTGAACCCTTTGGGTTAGGGTGAACCGAAGCTACGCACCAGGTAGGATTCCTGCGAAGAGGAGGTGAGTCACTAGGACTGCTTAAATACCAGGCTCTTCCGGATCCAATCCTAGACATGCGCACAGGGGTTACCACACCCTAACTCGATTGACTTAACCATAGGTTTGTTTAGTGGTCCTTAAGTCTTATGTATTTGTGTTTGAGTAGACTAGTCCTAGAGTTCAAGTACCAATCATTCTATTCTACGTTCCATTCCTTTTCTACCCTTCTATAAATCACATAATCACACAGATGGTTAGGGGTACTTACCTGGTGGACTGCGGGTCGGAGACTTAGGTGCCATGCCATAAAACCTGCTTATCTTCAAAAACTCATTTGGGCTCAATTTGAAAATGTTTTAGGCCTTAAACCCCAGGCCGAGGGTTTGAAACTGGGCTCTGATACCAAATTGAAACACCCCAAACCCGGCCCAGGAGCCCTGACCGGATCTGGTATGTTCCTCGAAGAAAACCGATTCAAAATTCTTTTGTTACTTAGGAAAAACTTGTGTGTTTTGAAAGAAAGTTTGTTTGGGTTGGGCTTGAGTTGAAAACGAATTTGATTTTATATTGAAAACACTTTTTAATTTTAAGTTATAAAACATATAGAGTATTTTCAAAAATAAATTACGTAATCTTTAACTTAATAAAAATTTGTAAACATAATTAAACAATAAGACAGAAATAAAATAGTTCACTAAGGCCTTATTACATCAAATATAACCCAAATTTAAAACCAAAGTACTTAAAGAAAATAAAAGTCCAAATCATAGATTTCTTGCTGTGCATGACCATCCCTAAGCTTCTGCCGAACCCGGTCCATTACTGCTCGTCACCTGAAAATAGTCCCACAACGGGGTGAGTCAACAGACTCAATGTGTACACAACACTAAGTCCAAATAGATTTAGGCATACCATACATATCAAACCATATAATAACCCATATAGCAAATAGTAATGCAACTTATTCACATGTGTTCACTTATTGGGCTTGGCCCATAACCATATCACATTCTTATAATAGGGTAGTTAACCACATAATTTCCACATACTGGGCTTAGCCCATTTCCACACTGATCCACATTCATATACTGGGCTTGGCCCTTTTCTTAATAATCCACATATCAACTGGGCTTGGCCCATTTCCACATTAAATATTCATCTCATATATAATATGCAAAGTGCACCCAACCCAACCTAGGGTCCATCCTCTACACACCCCCGTATCCAGCCTACCACACACCAGGGGATTAACAAATCACCCTCTCCTTTTCACTCCAAAGGCAATCAATGCCGTCCACGTGCAATTAAGCACAATAATCCACAACGCGACTTCAGTCAGCGCCAATCCACGATGTAGCCGTAGCTAACACCAAAACCACGATGGGACACATAGTGACTCATCAACCACGATATGGCACATAGCCTATATCAACCACGATGAGGCACAGAGCTACTCATCAAACCACGCGAACTTAATCGCAAATAAATCCACGACGTGACCTCAGTCAACATCAATCCACGATGTAGCTCAAGGCTAACATCAAACCACGTACTCGAAGTACACCCGTACCTTCTTTCATATCCCAACCCATACATATGCAACAAGTAATAGTGGCATAATAATAAATGCATGCACATGTTATTAAGGCAATCAATCACATTTCCACAGGCATAGTCACATTCACATCGGCACCTTCACATTCTTATCATTATTCTCATGTTACACATAACATATTTCATAATCCTAGTAGGAGTAGGAAACGTACCTGAGTACTTTTGTACCATAGCATGGTACTTAGCCATATTCACATTCTTATAACATACATGCATATTTAAATATTGCCATAAACTTATTATGAATTAGTGTGGGGTACACACCTGATTCGCTTAGGGTTTCCAATCCAAATCCCGAAAAGCTTGATCTAATGCATTAGATCTTAGATCTCTACATTTAATCAATCATTTAATACTTAGTAAAGAACTATTCGGCCATAAATCCAAATCCTAGTAGGATTAGTACACTAAAACTTACCTTGGTGTCGAATTGACTATAGTCAAATCCCGAAAACTTTGTTGTACACCTTCTTGCATTCGGCCAAACATTAAGTCACATCATAGGTTAGTTTCGGCTTTTAAACAAAGTAAGAAATAGATCTAGATATCCAAAATAGGCCTTGGCCGAATGTTATAGACACCTACCTTGTGGATTTTAAATCTCGAAACTCACCGAATAACTAGGGAACACGCGGCTTATGGTGTACCTTCGGGAAAAGAACTTCTCCTTCCTTGTAGTCGACACTTAGTAAATCCCGAAAGATCTCTTCAAGGTTTCGGCAACAAGATATTAATGGGGTTAGTCCTCGATTTCGGCAAATCTTAAAAGAAAAAGGATGAAACCGAATGAGATCTTACCCTTACTTTAGATATCGACAATTCCTTTGCTTGAAGTCTCAAACTATTCGGCTATGGCCTTGATCTTAGCAAGCTTTCGGCTTTTGGAGAGATTAGAAAGAAAAGAGAAAAAGAGAATAATGGCAGAGAGAATTCGGCAGAGAGAAGAGGAGAAACTTTAGAGAATTTCGGCAGAGGTTTTCTTGAAGAGAAAAGTATGAATGAAGAATAGCCTTACTCTCCCTTTTATAGTCGAAATTAATAGGCTAGAATCCCTTACTTGGCCACCACTCTTCTATTTTGATAGCTTTATCCCTTGAATTATCACTTTATAAAAAGAATTTAATCCAACTATTAACTCTTGAAAATAATGATAAATAAATCCCTTATTTATCCCCTATTTAGCCGAAATTTAAAGAGAATAAAACTCCTCTTGTAAGAGCCTTAATGCCGTCCACCTCTCTGCTTCTGGAAGCAAAAATAAAACTTCTTTTATTTTCTTCCCAAGTGACTCGAACTCAGGCCCAACACCCTTGCATGTGGCGCCATTTCCAGAGGCCCTAAGTGGCATCTCCAGGCCACTTTTCCAAGCCCGTTTGTGTGTCAAATTCCTCCTACTAATTTTCTTAAGGCCACCTTGCCTTAATTTCCTCTTTTTAAACCTTAAAACTTGACATTTCTCTACATTTCCAAGTTTCCAAAAATTTTCGTTTGCCTCCTTTAAACTTAACATTTCCTTACATTTCCAAGTTTCCAGAAATGTTCACTTTCCTCTTTTGAATCCTTTCCAAATCATTTCCTTACCTTTCTTAGTTTCCAAAAAAGTTCACTTTCCTCTTTTAAACTTAACATTTCCATACATTTCCAGGTTTCCAAAAATGTTCAAAACATAGTCATAACACATAAGACATGTCATTTCTTACAATTAAACCGAAAATGCATAGGCCCTTTTCAGGATGTTACAAAAATGATATCGAATGTCTATATGCTTTGTCCTTTCGTGGTGTATCTAATCTTTGGTGAGATGTATGACACTTTGATAATCATAATATACGATAGTTGCCCCTTTCCCATTAACCAATTAGCGAAACAAGACTCTTAATGAAATTGCTTCCTTTACAACTTTAGTGATTGCCATGTATTCAGCTTCAGTAGTTGACAAAGCCATTGTGGCTTGAAGTACAGCTTTCCAACTAGTGACACAATTTCTGAAATCAAATAGATAACATGTGAGAGGCCTCCTTTAAACTGAGTCTCTTACATAATCTAAATCGATATATCCGACTAAACTCTTTTGGCTTCTTTCAAACTTTAAGCACATATTTGAAGTACCTCGCAAATATCTAAAAATCCACTTAATTGCATGCTAGTGTAACTTACCTGGTTTGACATGTATCTACTAACAACACTAACAACATGTGAAATATTGGGATGAATTCATACCATTGCATACATTAAATTTCCGATTGCACTTGAGTAAGGTACTTTTGACATATACCTTTCTTCTTCTTCTTTATTTTAAGGGGAATCTGAAATTGAAAGTTTAAAATGTACACCTAAGGGAATACTTACTAGTTTTTAGTCTTGCATCTCAAACCGCTTAATATCTTCTTTATGTACCTTTGTTGCGACAAGAACAATTTCTCGAAAAGTATATCCTTTGAAATTTTTATCCCAAAAATTTTCTCTATTGCACCTAAATCCTTCATCTCGAACTTAGAGTTAAACATGATTTTAAGTTGTTTAATTTTAGATGGATCCTTAGTCGTAATCAACATGTTATCAACATAGAGCAACAAATATATGAATGAACCATCATAAAGATATTGTAAATATACACAATTGTCATACTTACTTTGTGAAAAACCAATACTTAACATGAAGGATTCGAAGCTTTTGTACCACTACTGAGGAGACTACTTCAGACCATATAATGATTTTTGTATAAGACAAATATGATCTTTCTTACCTTTAGTTTTGAAGCCTTCCAATTGTTGTATGTAGATGTCCTCCTCAAGGTTACCATGAAGGAAAGAAGTCTTTACATCTAACTGCTCTAACTCAAGATTGTTTAATGCATTGAGAGTCGAAAGCACTACAATGGATGTATATTTCACAACATGAGAGAAAACTTCATGAAATTAACCCCCTCGACTTGACTGTAGCTCTTTGCGACTAATCTTGCTTTGTACATAGTGTCATTCGAACCCAAACCTTTTTTTTCTTCTTAAACGCCCATTTATAGCCAACTATTTTCTTACCGATGGGTGGTTTAACTATCCACCAAGTCTCATTCTTTTGAAGTGATTTCATCTCTTATTTCTTAGCAACGAGTCATTTGTTAGAATCAGAGCCTTGAACTTCCTCGGAATAACATGACGAGTCGGTTGAATCAATGCTCTCTACAACACTTAGATCATATGTCACTAGGTTCCCTTCATAATATTTCTGTTGTAGTCAGATTTCTAGTCTTTTCCTATCACGAGCCAACTAATAATTCATTAACTGAGATGGTGTAACAGCCCAGTTTAGACCCAATTCGGAATAGTGGTTTTGAAACCACAAATCTGAGGTCGTAAAATTATTTTTATATTATTTTATGTGTTTACAGCATATGAATTAATATGTGAGAAAGTTTCGTGAAATAATTTTGTTGATTTGTTGCTTAATTTTGATAAAAGGACTAAATCGCGTAAAGCGTAAAAGTTGAGTTCTATTAGTTAAAAGTGTTAAATAGATATAAAACTTAAAAGTCAAGGTCCTTATGTGGCAAATAGCCTATTTATGAGTTAATGGATGATAATGGAGTGGAATTTGGTGTAATTATTAATGTTATTAAAGGTTAAATAAGAAAAAAGGCATTATATGTTAAATTCAATAAAACAAATTGTGTCATTTTCTTCTACTATCCATCTTCACCGAAATTTCAACCTAAAATCAGCCATGGGAGAGCTTGTTATTCGGCCAAACTTTGAAGACAAATTGATTGGAAAAAGCGGAATTCGAATATAGATCGAGGAAAGTCAAAATATCGGATTAGTCAACTTAATTTGTCATTACTACGAACAAGGTAAGTTCGTATTTTAATAAACTTTACAAAATCATGTTATAAATGCATATTATTTGTACGATTGAAATCAATGCCGAATGGTAATGCAAATGTATGTATTTTGAATAAGTTATATATATGTTTTTATGATATTAAATTGTTCAAGAATCAGAATATATGAATACGAGAAAGTTCTGATAATGTGGCGATGTTCGAGAAGCCCCGTATGAACCCTAGGAATAGTAGAGGATACAAATGTCATGACAAAGGATTCCCAGCTATGATTTCGTGTGAGACCAAGTCTAGGACGTTGGCAACGATTTGAGATATCGTGTAAGACCGTGTTTGGGACACTGGCATCGATTAAAGATTACGTGTAAGACCATGTCTGGAATATCGGCATCGTACATGATTTCGTGTAAGACCCTGTCTGGGACAGTGACACCAATGATTACATGTAGGACCACGTCTGGGACGTTGGCATTGTACGAGCTTTCCGAGCTATCTGAGTATCCTTATTGATTTCGAACGGTTCAACGGGCGTTTCGAGAAATAAGTGATTAAATGAATGACATTCCGACTCAGGTTCGTTGAAATGTATACAATATTTGATAATGAAAGGTAAGTATATATGTGCAAAGAATATTATGTGATGTATATGCAAATGAAATGTGAATATGTGCAAATGAAATACGAACAAATGAATAAGATGTGATTTATAAAGTAGCCTATGTAAAATTGTCAGATATTATATGAATGAAAGGTGAATTTGGGTATAAGTGATGATATGTGATTCATATGAGAAAGATATGTGATTAAATATGTTATTTCCAAAATGTGCTCATTTGGTTATATGAAAGTAAGAATTGAATGTTATATGAGAATCGAATTGTATAAACTTGTGAAAGCTAAAGTTAGTAAGTAAGTATATAACTGAATGGTGATGATTTGATAGGAAAATCAGGTTATAAACTTGAGATAAGTTGTGTCTTGGCATGTGAGATAGTATATTATGCTTATGACATTGAATTAAAATTATTTGTTATGTTAAGTTTATTAATATACGAGCTTATTAAGCTTTTTAGCTTACTTTGTTTTGTTTTTCTATGTTTTATAGTGATTCGGATGTTCGCTCAAGTTGGAAGTCGGTGGAGATCACATCACACTATCCGGTTAATGATTTCGATATTTACACCTCTTATGACTTGGTTATATGACATGTATAGGCTATGGTATTTGATATTATGGTTGAAAATGTATTTGGTCATTTGAGATGGTTGATTATGAATGTGGTAATGGAATTTGGTATGTTTTTGGCTGCCTTTAGGACATGAATTGATGTTTGTTTGATGCTTGTAGGTATGACCCAATGTTGAGTGGCAAATTGGCCTTGTAAATGGCCTATATTTGCCCACACGGTTGAGCACACGGGCGTGTGTCTCGATCGTGTCTCTCAAGGTTCCAATTCGAAGCAAGTTAGGTTGCCACATGGGCAAGAAGCACGGGCGTGTACCAGACTGTGTGACTCAAGTCAGTGTTGCACACGGGCTGAAACATGGTCCAAGGCACGGCCGTGTGCCCTGTTTTGAAAGAAAAATTTTCTAAGTTCCGCAAAGTTTCTGTATGAGATCGGTTTAGTCCCGAACCTTCTCTAAAGCATGTTGAAGGTATCGTAGACTTTCTAAAGGGACTATATGAGTATGAATTATTATGAAATGATGTTGTATAATTGATGTTGTGAAATGAGCGTAAAATGTTTTGATATGTCCGGTAATGCTTCTTAACCCTAGTCCGGCGACGGATACGGGTTAGGGGTATTACATTTTATTGGTATCAGAGCTATAGTTTATTCAGTTCTTGGACTACCATAGCGTATGTAAGTCTAGCTATACATGCCATATTTAACCTACGATAGTGTGATATCTCCCGACTCTGACGAAAATTGTTTTGATAAGACAAGCAAGTTTTCCAACCGAACTAATCCTGATAGTATAGAAGTAAATACTCAACTATATGAGTGAAAATGTGTTGATGATAAGTTGAGACTCGTAAAGGTATGAATAAGAATACAAGATATTCTGTTATTGATAAATGCTGTAATGATATGAGTATATGAGTTGTGTGGCCTATTACTACTATATGAAATGCTTTGATTATGAATTAATGATTTGAGTTGGCATATGAACTATGTGTTGAGAACAAAAGTGATTATAAGCAAATGATTATTAAATGTTTTGAGAATGTGAAAATTAGAAATGAACTGGCTATTTGTGATAGTATGTGTTATGTGCATGTATGTGAGAGTTAAATTTGAGGCATTACTACCCTCACCCCCTTATCAGTAAAAAGTTATAATGAAATCTGTAAGATTTGGATTGACTAAGCTCACGAGTGTGGAGTTACAGAAGTCTATGTTTGAAAGATTAGTAATGTGGTCAGAAAAGAGAATGAATTAGCAAAGGAAGACAGTACTAACAGAGATATTGGATAGTTCTGAAGACTATTCAGATTATGCCAAGTCACTATTAAAGAAAAAGTTAACTCCGATTAAATGATCTATTCAGGTATGTTATCTAAAGAAAATATTAACTGGAAGCTTATCTGAATTGATTTCTGTTAGTCATGGGATAATGTGAAAATTTTTGATGACAAAATTAGACAGTGGATTAATGTTTGAATTGTATTGATGGTTGAGTATAGTGGTTGTGGTTGAGTTAATTACGACGATTACTCCTGAGTATGCAATGTGTTCATTAACTTTCAGAGGTATATGTAACTGATTATGTTAAGATGAAATTCTTATCGTATGAGAACGTTAGTTAAACGTACTGATAGACGAAAGCATAGTTGATCTGTTTGGGTTGATCGGCATTAATCTATCTTTCTCTAGTATTTTGTTCCGTTTTGTTGGTAAGAAAGTAAATGATAAAATATGTATGATGTTAGTATTTGCTTCTACTAGTTATTACCCGGTTGAAATAAGTGAAGATTATATTGCTTCTGTTATTGTGGATTTCAGTGCTTGTAAGTGACATTGTTCCTTCTAGAAATTTTTCGGGGATATCATTGAGGTTGTTATCATTTTGAATGAGATGTAAATTTCAGAAATTCTGTATAGCTCCATATGTTGAAATTTCGTTATTCCGGTCTTTTTATGATTCTATGTGATTATTTGTGAGAGATATTCAATTGACGGAGATGATTATAACTATTATAATTATAATTTCTGGGTTGAAATGTGGGAGTACAGTGGTACCGTCAAAGGTTGTAATTCTGCATTAATTGTTGTTGAAACCATAGTTGATTTTCTTCTGTGTTCAAAAGCATTATTAACAGCCGGGATAATATTTATTTATAAGGTTGAGACTTTAGTCTTATTAAGGCCTTATGATTTTTATCTGATAGAGGTGGCTTCAGTATAGTTCAAAGCTTCGAAGATTTATAGATCAAATAGTTTTATTATAAAATCCTTTTCTAGTCTGTGTAAAAGGTTTAACATTGGCAAAAGTGTAAATGATAGAAGATCAAGTTCAAATATGTATAATGATATGTATGCACTATTCTTATATCAAGAAGAAAGTATTTCTTTTAAATAAAAAAAAATGAAGAAGTTATAGGTGTCTGAATCTATCCACAAGGCTGAAGATAAACTTTGAAAATTCATGTATAAATAGATAGACAGCCTGGGAAAAGAATTTGTATTATAGAAAACTTGATATAGAATTACACTTATCAGAGCGGTTCTATTTGAGAAATGTAGAGATAAATTAAAATTGTTTTAATTGTGAAGTTCTCATTTGTGCGAAGACATTGCTAAATGAAGATCAATTCTGGTTAACTTGATTCGGATAAAGAGTGTATGATTTTCAGTCAAGCGTCATTGAATAGTTTGAACTGTATTTTAACACAAGAATGTATAGTGATATTTTGTGATTCCATACAATTAAAGCTGCATGAAAAGAGTTATTCGACACGTGAATTAGAAACAGTTGACATTGTATTGGTGGGGGATAGTTAGCGACATTGACTGTTTACTAGAAATGTAATTTATTTCATGTTGTAGAGCGAGATTTGAACTTGACACAACATAGATGACTTGGATCGTCGAAAAGTTTTGAGTGAGTAATTTATTATTATTCGAGGAAAATGATTATAGTTTCGGATGTTCCGAACAGGAAATCTTTATGTGCTTTAAGAGCAATGAATATGCAATTGATTCTATCGGATGATGGATAACTATTAGTTGAGTTAAAAGCTAAATTGATATTTATTCAGCGAAATTATAAAGCTCAGAAATGTGTCAGTGAATTACAAGTTAAAAAGGGACTCAACGTCAATGGGTTTCTGATTTAAGATTTCAGACTTGAAACCAATGATTGATTGTTGTTTCGAGATAGAGTGTGTATACCGAGAAGTTCAGAGAAGTTTACAAAAATTGTTACGCGTAACTCTCAGTGGTGTAGCACCCCAAACCCGGCCCACAAGCCTTGACCGGATCTGGTATGTCACGGAGTAAAAAGGAGTTTGAAAGGTTTGGACTAATAGTAGAAATTTAAAAAAATTTGTTAAGGGTATAAAACGGTATTTGCTAGAACTCAAGTGGGTTGATTTGATAAATCCGATTGAGTTGAAAATCCTTACTTCCTTTAAAACCATTTGATCATTTAAATTTTTAGAACATTAGAGTGATCGATAACTTAGAAAATTACGTTACCCGATGGTAACAATTTTTGAAAACGCATACGAGTACTTATTTTGAAAACGTTACTTTTAACCGATTTGCATAACAGTTCATAAGTTCATCGGTTATATAATAAAGTAAAAACAACTACCTAAACATCCAAAATAATAATAAGCGGCCATATTACAACCCAATCGAATTGTAGTGAATAATAAACTTAAAGCGGGGCAAGATAAAATTTGAAGTCCACAAAACAAACATAGCCGCCTCGAGTTCTCCCCGGCTCCGCATCCGCGCTCTACTCACCTGCAAGATGATATGGGAAGGGGTGAGCCACCAAGACTCAGTGTATAAATCCCCAACCCGAAAATACCACTCATACATAAGATATTAGTATGACATGCAATTATGCAACCCAACCTAGCCATCCATGCTCCTTTTTCTACCCCGTGTGGTACCAAACCACTGGTGGTGCCAAACCACTGGTGACTTAAAGTCACGATATCCGTCAATACGTGTGGTGCCAAACCACTGGTGGTGCCAAACCACTGGTGACCCGAAGTCACAATCAAATGATGGGGCCAACCCATCGTGTGATACCAAATCACTGGCGTCGATCCCGTATCTCAAATGTGGGGCCAACCCACGGTGGAATTAATCCACAGGGACGAGACGCTATGAGGTGCCAAACATCTGGAGGTGCCAAACCTCTGGTGACCGTAGTCACGAAATGTGATACCAAACCACTGGTGTCCATCGACACGATTATTACTCCCTCTCATCAATCCCACCATCATCATGCTCACATAACAAGTATCATGATCCCATATATCATGCATTCGTATATAGCATAGCATTTAACAGCATATGATGACATACACAACATATATCGTAGATCGAGTAATAGGGGACTTACCCGAAAACCAAGCTTATGCCCACAAGGCAAAATTACTACATGAGAGGTTATAATATCATCATAATAACAATTATTACTAATAAAGTGTGTAAGAGCTTACACACCTATTTAATCGGAGGTCTAAGAAGAAATCCCGGATCTACGTGATATTATAAAAGTCCCGAACTTGTCCTCGTATAGCTCCTATATTCGGCCACTATAGGTTATTATTAAGGGGTCTCATTTGATTAACTAACAAATCCAAAGGATCGGTCATATTATAACAGAATAGGGCCTTAGGCTGAACCTTGATTAGCACGAACCAACGTGATTTGAAAACCCGGAACTTCAGATTCCTAGCCGATTAGTCCCCTCCTAAAAACATAGTGCATAAATCGGTTACTCAAGAATACCAAGAATGGCCTTTGGCCGAAATTCTTAACTATTTCTAAGCTTACCGAAATCCCAAGTTATTGTTTGACTTGTTGAGATCCTCTGAAGAATCAAAATCCAAAGTACTCCTTGGTGTCGGCTACACAAGCAAACATTTACAAATTAATATGGCCTACACCCCCCTTCGGCCGATCCTTACAAGAATCTTAGCTCATGTTTTCGACACTCCCAAGTAATGTAAGAAATCGGAAGTTGAGAAATACTTACCAAAATATTCGGCCTTCACAAAGTAAAGAAAACAAAACAATGTCATGAGTTTTGGCCAAGAACAAGTTGAAAGGAAGGAGAACAAGGCCAAGGAAATTTCGGCACCCTCTTACTCTACTCAAAGCCGAATGTAGATGCCCCTAGCGATGTCCCTATTTTGGCCATGAATAATTTGAAAAGGAAGAAGACAACTCAAAGCCTAGGCACCTCTTTGCCAAAAGAAACCGATTATCCAAGCCTTTCAACCCTCCTTCACTCGGCCATGCACAAAGGGAAGAAACAAAGTTGTGTTGAAGAAATTTGGCCAAGCTTCTCTCTTGTCTTGCATGAGGCCGACCAAGCTATCCCCTAAAACACCTTCAAAACCGAGAATGTCAAGCCCCTCATATTCCCCTATTCGGCTAGCACAAAATGAAGTAAGAAACACAAGGAGTTTCGGCCATGCTAAACTTTTGCCAAACCTTATGGCCGGCCATGCTTCATCCTTGTTTTACTTGCCCAACACCATAAAAATAATAAAACCTTATTGTTAAAACATTCTCCCATCTCCATTGAAAAAAGGGTGCACCCTTATTATTATTTAATGTTCCCATAATATGCTCTCTATTTTCAACAAATAAATTAAGAGGAAAACAAATTAACCCATGCTTCCAAATAAAATAAGATAACAATAATAAAAGAACAAAAGAAATATGCAGCCAACAATCTTTGTTTCCACGCGTGCATGTGCATGCAATTACCAAAACACGCCGGCCATAGCAAAAAAATAATGCTTCCAGGTGCTGCACATGGGTTTCGAACCCCGGACCCGAAGCAATCCTCTCCAAGCGTCAGCCACTCGGCCAGCTTGACTTTCATGTCAAGATTGCGTCGCATGTTTCTTTTAATCCTTCCCCAATGGCTTCTTTAGCTTAAGCGCTAAAAAGCAAAATTTAAAACGCCCTAAGTGCGACTCCTAGGGCTCGAACACGGGACCTGAAGGAACATGCCCAAGCGCCTTGCCGATTCTGCTACTGAGACTTTCATGCCATGTCTCGACGAGAATTTCTTTTTAAAGTCTTCTTAGCTAGGCCCTTCATATCACCAAAGCCCAAAATAAAAATACCACATGCAGCCACCATGACTCGAACTCCAGACTTGCTGAAGTCCCTATGCCCTTAGCGCCCCAAGCCATTCGGCCAGGGCGTTCATTGTGCCACAAGCTCGCCTATTTTATTCTTAAACCCTTTCTCATTAAGTCCTCCTACATGCCAAAAATAAACTTCCTCCCACGCGAATCGAATCTGAGTCCAGCGCCCCCAGACCCTTAAGTGGCGCCCCAAACCACTTTGCCAGGCTGACTTACATGCTCGTATCCCTCACCAATTATTCTTTAAACCTTCCTAACCCAACACCCTACTTAATGCAAAAGTTAAAACTCCCAGGCACGAACTCAGTGGCTCGAACCCCTGACTTGCTGCATCATTTAAACACCCTAGCGCCTCAACCACTCTACCAATTTATTTTTCTATGCCAAGGTTCGCACCAAAAATTTATTTAAGGCCCTTTTTTTTTTTTTAAGCATGCGAAAATAATTATAGAATTATGAACTACCCCCTAAATCAAGATATTACAAGTGGTAACTTATTTCTTTTCATACTGAGAGTGTTAAAATGTATGACAATATGAGATAGCCGTACTGGTAAATGAGTATGAAACGCGATATCTCTGATTTTATGTCCAAATGTTTGATTAGGGATTTCGAGACTATTACAACATATGTTGATATCGAAGCTAATTTTATCATCGAAAAAGATAAATGTTATCTGAATTATTGTTAACTGTTTAAAGAAGTCTCTTCGTACGTATGAATTTCTCTTCTGATAGACCAGCTGAGTTATTCATTTTAGAGATTGCCAGTTTGCACTGAGTGCCAGTCTTCATTGTTTCGGATGGAAATCTGAAATTTATATTATGATTCCGAGAGAAACTACAGTAAGTTTAGGTACGATGTTGTCTTATAATCAGAGAAAGCAATTCAAATTCTCGAAATTATGTTTTTTCATTGTGTTTTAGAGTTTGAAAACAACTAAGAAAGACTATTATTGTTGGTTGAGTAATCATGTGATTATGAAGACGTTATTGTATGAAGTATCATATGGTTACAATTACCAAACCTTTTTGTACTGGATTGAACTGTACGAGAAAAAGATTCATAGAGATGCTTTAATCAGAGAAATTGAAGAGAAAGTAAAAGTAATTTGTAACAGCTTGAAAGCAGTTTCAGATTGACTGAAAACTTATGCAGAATTGATACGTAAAAGCATTGAATTTCAGTACGATAATTGAGTATTTGTGAAAATATTGCTGAGATTGGAATTTCTCAACTCAACTAAAAAGAGTAGTAAAAAGGTAATACCAGTGACTTCGTCAACTTAAATTACCGTCAGAACTCGAAAAGATTCATAAATTATTTCTTATATCTATAATGTGATAATTTAGTTTACTATGATGTATAGCAAAAGAAAGATCAGAATTTTGGTTGGTATGATTAAAGAGTTGTGAAATCCGAAATTATGTGAGATTTTGATAATGCTATGTGAAAGCAAATCATTAATTTATTCTCTGGTAATATTTTCGGGGATGAAAATCCCTAAGAGGGGAGAGTTGTAACTGCCCGGTTTAGACCCTATTCAGAATATGGTTTCAAAACCACAAATTCTAGGTCGTAAGATTATTTTTATATTATTTTATGTGTTTACAGCATATGAATTAATATGTGAGAAAGTTTCGTGAAATATTGGTTGCTTAATTTTGATAAAAGGGCGAAATCGCGTAAAGCGTAAAAATTGAGTTCTATTAGTTAAAAGTGTTAAATAGCTATAGAACTTAAAAGTGAAGGTCCTTATGTGGCAAATAGCCCATTTATGAGTTAGTGGATGATAGTGGAGTGACATTTGGTGTAATTATTAATGTTATTAAAGGTTAAATAACTAAAAAGGCATTATATGTTAAATTAAATAAAACAAATTGTGTCATCTTCTTCCACTATCCATCTTCACCGAAATTTCAACTTAAAATCAGCCATGGGAGAGCTTGTTATTCAGTCAAACTTTGAATACAAATTGATTGGCAAAAGCGGAATTCGGATCTAGATCGAGGGAAAGTCAAAATATCGGATTAGTCAACTTAATTTGTCATTACTACAAACAAGGTAAGTTCGTATTTTAATAGACTTTACAAAATCATGTTATAAATGCATATTATTTGTACGATTGAAATCAATGCCGAATGGTAATACAAATGTATGTATTTTGAATAAGTTATATATATGTTTTTATGATATTGAATTGTTCGAGAATCAGAATATATGAATATGAGAAAGTTCCGATAACGTGGCGATGTTCGAAAAGCCCCGTACAAACCCTAGGAATAGTATAGGATACATATGTCATGACATAGGATTCCGAGCTATGATTTCGTGTGAGACCACGTCTGAGACGTTGGCAACGATTTGAGATATCGTGTAAGACCGTGTCTGGGACACCGGCATCGATTAAAGATTATGTGTAAGACCATGCCTGGGACATCGGCATCGTACATGATTTCGTGTAAGACCCTGTCTGGGACAATGGCATCGATATTTGATTACATGTAAGACCACGTCTGGGACGTTGGCATTGTATGTGCTTTTCGAGCTATCCGAGTATTCTTATTGATTCCGAACGGTTCAACGGGCATTCTGAGAAATAAGTGATTAAATGAATGACATTCCGACTCAGGTACGTTGAAATGTATACACTATTTGATGATGAAAGGTAAGTATATATGTGCAAAGAATGTTATGTGATGTATATGCAAATGAACTGTGAATATGTGCAAATGAAATAGGAACAAATGAATAAGATGTGATTTATAAAGTGGCATATGTAAAATTGTCAGATATTATATGAATGAAAGGTGAATTTGGGTATAAGTGATGATATGTGATTCATATGAGAAAGATATGTGATTAAATATGTTATTTCCAAAATGTGCTCATTTGGTTATATGAAAGTGAGAATTGAATGTTATATGAGAATCGAATTGTATAAACTTGTGAAAGATAAAGTTAGTAAGTAAGTATATAATTGAATGGTGATGATTTGATAGGAAAATCAGGTTATAAACTTGAGATAAGTTGTGTCTTGGCATGTGAGATAGTATATTATGCTTGTGACATTGAATTGAAATTATGTGTTATGTTAAGTTTATTAAGATATGAGCTTACTAAGCTTTTTAGCTTACTTTGTGTTGTTTTTCTATGTTTTATAGTGATTCGGATGTTCGCTCGAGTTAGAAGTCGGTGGAGATCGCATCACACTATCCGGTTAATGATTTCGGTATTTACACCCCTTATGACTTGGTTACATGGCATGTATAGGCTATGGTGTTTGATATTATGGTTGAAAATGTATTTGGTCATTTGAGATGGTTGATTATGAATGTGGTAATGGAATTTGGTATGTTTTTGGCTGCCTTTGGGACATGAATTAATGTTTGTTTGATGCTTGTAGGTATGACCCGATGTTGGGTAGCAAATTGGCCTTGTAAATGGCCTATATTTACCCACATGGTTGAGCACATGGGCGTGTGTCTTGACCATGTCTCTCAAGGTTCCAATTCGAAGCAAGTTAGGTTACCACACGGGCAAGAAGCACCGGGCGTGTGCCAGACTGTGTGACTCAAGTCAGTGTTGCACACGGGCTGAGACATGGTGCAAGGCTCAGTCGTGTGAGGCACACGGCCTAGCCACACGAGCATGTGCCCTGCTTTGAAAGAAAAATTTTCTAAGTTCCGTAAAGTTTCCGTATGAGATCGGTTTAGTCCCGAACCTTCTCTAAAGCATGTTGAAGGTCTCGTAGACTTTCTAAAGGGACTATATGAGTATGAATTATTATGAATTGATGTTGTATAATTGAAGTTGTGAAATGAGCGTAAAATGTTTCAATATGTCTGGTAATGCCTCTTAACCCTAGTCCAGCGAAGGATACGGATTAAGGGTGTTACAGATGGTGATGGTACCTGTGAGTCGGATGAAGTCCCAAACTGATATAAAACAGCTTCGATCTCGTGAGAACCAACATTTTGTTGTATCGTCGCGATGTCATGTGTTTCTTCGTCAGGATGACGTCCCTGTTCGTCATGACGTTGTGACGTCATGCTTCCTCTTGTCGGGATGTTATTTAATGTTTCTTCTTTCGGCTCCACCTTCCTTGAGACACTTCGATTTGTTATGTTTTTAAATGTAGGGGACCCGTTTTTTAAATGAATCATGGTAGATGATTCATTGAATGTGACATCTCTACTAACAATTACTTTTTTGGTTTCCAGACACCACAATTTAAAACCTTTCGTACCAAAAGAGTATACTAGAAAGATGCACTTTACGACCCTTGGTTCGAGCTTTCCCTGGCTAACTTTAGCATAAGTAGGACAACCGAAAATTCTAATGTTAGAATAATTAGGAGGATTACTTGTTCAATGCTCAATGGGGAGATCGGTTCACCAAATGGCTTGCCAAATTGATGGATTCAGCCCATAACTCCTTCCTTAAACCTACGTTGGAAAACATACATCAGGCCTTTTCGAACAAAGTTTTGTTCATCTTTTTAGCAACTTTATTCTGCTGCGGAGTACCTATAACGGTGCGATGTCTTTCTATTCCTTCTCGTTTGCAGTAATCATTAAACTCTAATGAACATAATTTGAGACCATTGTTTTTCCTCAACCGCTTCACAGACTTTCCAGTCTGTTTCTCTACATGAAGATTTCGAAGACTTCATTCTTCTGTTTCAAAAAATAAACCCAAACCTTTCTGGAGCAGTCATCAATGAAAGTTAGAAAATATTTATTACCTTCTTTTAAGATGTCAAGAGTCGGACCCCATAAATCAGAATGGATATAGTCGAGAGTCTCTCTTGTTCTGTGCATTACTGAATCAAAAGTTACTCGTGTTTACTTTTTGTAAGTGCAGTGTTCGGAAAAACCTAACTTAGCAACTCCAGTGTTTTATAGAATACCTCTTTTACACAATGTTGTCATACCTTTCTCACTCATATAACCAAGTCTCAAGTGCCAAAGTTTAGTGGAATCAGATTCCACAGAGAAAGAATCACTTCACATCATCGTGATGTCATGATGGTTCTCGTCGCAACGTGTTGATGATTTCAGCTCTTCTCCAGTAATTGCAACTGCACCAGTCACCATCAACCTTTGCCAAATATATAGGTTGCCCTATTTCTTTCCTCTCATCACAATAAGAACTTCACGAGAAATCTTTAATCCATTTGACTCGATGACAATCCTGCAACCATTCGAGTCTAAGATTCCAAATGCAATGTGATTTTTCTTTAAATCAGGCACATACTTGACATCTGACAGTGTCCGAATAATTTCATCATGCATCCTGATTTGTACTGTTCCGATTCTAGTTATCTTACATGGAGAATTATTCCCCATCAACATAACTACACCTTCAACCAAACTATATGTAGAGAACCAATCCGTGTTGGGACACATGTGATAAGAGCACCCTGAATCAAAGATCAACTCGAATGTAAGCTTGGAGCTTTCGCTCGTAGACACCAACAAGAAATCATCACCTCTGTCCTTGAATCAACAACTTTTTCTTTCTACTTTCCTTTCTTTTCGTTTACGATATCCCTCTTGTTTTTGTAGTATTTTGCTTTAATGTGGCCCATCTTCATACAGTAGCCACATTGTTTATTGCGGTTTCTGGATTTAGATCTTGCCTTTGACCTGTTCTGATATGACTTTCTGGATTGTTGCTTACCCTTTACAACTAAAACTAAGACTTGCTCGTCTGGCTTTTTATTTGGGCTTAACTCATTATCAAGTTTGTCTTTGCTTAGTAGATTTCCCTTCACGTCCTCAAAATCTCTCCCATAAATCAGGGTTTCCCTGAAAGTTCTGTAAGAAGGGGCAAAGAACATAGCAACAGCATGGCCTGATCCTTATCGCTGATGTTTGCTTCGAGATTCTTTAGGTCATTGATAAGGGTAGCGAACTCACTAATGTGAGCCCTAATGGACTCACCTTCAACCATCTCGAACATGTATAATCGTTATTTTAGCACCAACCTATTGGCCAGATATTTCGTCATATATAAGGCTTCCAGTTTCTTCCATAGCACAGATGCTATTTTCTCCATCAATACCTCCTGCAACACATTATTTGTAAGGCATAGTTGAAATGTAGATAGAGTCTTTTCTTCATGTAACGATATTTTTCAGATCGTTCTGAATCAATATTGTCGTCATTCGAACTTACCACAGACTGAAATTTTCGATTCCATCGAACTTCTCAATGTCAAATCTTGTTGCTGCCATCTCTGAACAGATTGAATGCGAAAATCAAACAAAACTCTGATATCAGTTTGTTGGGGATAAACTCATGTGTGCAACAAAACAAAAATAGTGAATAAGAAATTGAAAAGATCAAACACACAAATTTAAGTGGAAAAACTCCTCAAAAGAGGATAAAAAACCATAGGCAAAAGGAGATTTCACTAATACAAAATATTTACAAAGATGGAGAAAATAAAAAAAAAGGAAAAACCCAAAACCCTGCAAGAAAAACCCTTCAAACTCAAAAGCATAAATTCCTCTCAATTTGTATATTTTATGTTGTTGTATAAACCTAGGGTAACTAAGGCCTATTTATAGGCTGAAATTTTTAGCGTTTATAACTAGAATATCCCTAGGTTAATCAGAGTTTATATGAGAAACCAATACATAGTTTAACTGAGAGAAGAAAACCTATAAACTTGAGGAACACGTTGCCACATCATGACGTGACTTTTGCATCGTCGGGACGAAGAATGATCATGTCGTCGGGACGAAGATTTTCTTCTCGTTGTGGCACCGATTACTTGTCGTGACATCACTTACTATTTTTTCTGAAATGCAGACATACTCCACATGTATATATAGAGAAAAATATCTAACTTGACTTAAAGTGTTTTTCGGTCTCATCACACCAATGGTGAGATAAAGAGTTACAGAATATATTTTCATTTATTATTTTTCACTAAGGTTAAACATCATAGATCGTGAGATTGGTCTACCTCACCACACCACATAATTCTCACTTGTGTAAGAACTTTTCCGCTAGTAAAAGCATTCCCCAAAGGAATATACTTTGACTTTTAATCTCGCACTAGCTTCTTAGGTCACGTGTATTGCACTATATTATTTTATTTAATTAATTGTATATATATTTTATTTAATTATTAATTATTTTTATTTCATGTAACATAAAATAATTAAAACATTTTATAATAAATATTAGTATCTTTATACATTTTAATATTTTAAATTACAACGAAAATGTAATCCAAGATAATTATAAAGTGTAATTCAATATTTTATTGTGCTTTATTTATTCAGATTCAAATTTTTATTTAATTTTAATATAATAGTAAACAATTTTTTATTTGAAGTAAGAAATAATTTAAAATAAAATGGTATTGGTTATTTATAAATCTGAATAGTTTAAAATATAATGCAAGTGTAATCCAATATTTATCAAACATTATCTATTCTAAATTTTTATTTAGTTTAATATAATAAAAAATTCTTATGTTTAAGTTATAAATAATTTAAAATTATAAGATATTACTTATCTATAAATTTAAATTACTTAAATTACAATGAAAATATAATTCAATATTGCTATAAAGTGTCACTCAATATTTATATGACTTCACCTATTCAAAAAAAAAAAAATTAATTTTATGTTTAACATATCATTTCGTAATTGAGTTTGATACTTCTTTTCTAATGCAATACTTATATTTTTTTTTTCCCAATTTGTTACTTGTATTTGACAAAAAATATATTTTTTGGTACCTAAAGGTAAAAATACTAATTTTTTAGTATTTAATTTGGGTTTTCAGGGTTGATTTGATGAAAGAAAACTGCTAATATTATTAGGTTTAAATTTTTCATAATTTTGTTAATAAAATAAATTTAGTGTTAATTATGAATTTGTTTAATTTTGCGTTTAATTTTCCAAATATAGTCTGATGGATGTAATTTAATTTGACTTTTGGGTTGATTTGATGAATGTTGATTGCTAATATTATTAGCTGATTATGAGTTTTCATCAAATCAACTTTAAATCCTAAATTAAGCACTAAAAAGTTAACAATGTTACCTTTAAGTATCAAAATGTATAATTTTTGTCTAATACATGTACTACATTAGACCAAAAAATAACACAAGTACCACATTAGAAAAAAATTTCAAACTCATGTACTAAATTATATATTAAGTATTATTTTTAATATAATTATACAAATAAACCTATTTATATATTTGAAAAGTTTAAATTACAATGAAAGTATAATTAAGGTGAATACAAAAATGTAATTCAATATTATGATTTTAATGGATTAAATTTTATCAAATGAAATATTAATTTTAAAATTTAATGTCAAAACATTGATTTTATTATTTATTTTTTTTAAATATTGTTTACATTTTAAAATTTAAGTATAGTTCATAATTTAAAATAAAAATTATTAATTAACAATTAAATTAAAATTGAATCAAATACAATATATCATATTCAAAATTAACTATCTAATTAGGATCATGATAATGTTTTTTAATATAAAAATATTATGTAATAAATTAAAGATAAACTAAATGATCTCAATGCTATCTTCTTCTTCAATCTATTCTCCTTATCATTATCGTTAGTATCAATCTTTTCTTCAATCTTTCATCTTCATTGTCATCTTCTATTAAGATTTATTTTGTTTGTCAACTCGTTTGAAATCTTTTATTGCTAAATTTTATTATTGGGTTGAAAATTTTAGTATTGGGTTTTATTGCTAAATTTTATTAGTGTTGAATTTATATTAGAAAATTCTTTGGTAAATTAGTGAATATAGGTACGGAATATAATTGTATTGTTTGATAAAGAAATATTAATTTTTTAAATATTATATATTTTTTTAATTTTAATCTTATTACTATGATATTTTATATTATTTTGGATAGTTTTGATTGAAAGATAAATATGCTAATTTGAATACCTGATTTTTTTTTTTAAAAAAAGGATAATTTATTTCAGTGTTTTAACAATATAACATCAACTTAATATTTTCTACATTAAGTGTTTTAACACTTTTTTGTTGAAAATTTTATATTAAGCAAAAAATTAAAATGATTATCAAACACATTTGTCGAAACCTTTTCTTTTTGAAATCGACTGTTTATTTAAAAAGAAAATAGAGTAGCCATGTAACACCCCAAACCCGGCCCACGAGCCTTGACCGGACCTGGAATGTCACGGAGTAAAAACGTTTTGAAGGATTTGGATTAACAGTGGAAATTCAAAAATTTGTTGAGGTTATAAAACGGTATTTGCTAAAACTTAGGTGGGTTGATTTGATAAACACGATTGAGTTGAAACCTTTGAAAACATTGGTTCATTTAAATTTTTAGAACCATCAAAGTTATTGTTGACTTCGAAAATTTTGTTACCCGATGGTAACATCTTTGAAAACGCATTCGAGTACTTGTTAAAAACGTTACTATTAACCGATTTGCTTAACAGTTATAAGTTCATTAGTAACATAATAAAAATAAAGTAAAAGCAACTACTTAAACACACGAATAATAATAAGCGGCCATATTACAACCCAATCGAAATTTAGTAAATAATAAACTTAAAACGGGGCGAAATAAAATTTCAAGTCCACGGAACAAGCATGGCCGCCTCAAGTCCTCCCCGGCTCCATCTCCGCGATCTACTCACCTACAAAATAATATGGGAAGGGGTGAGTCACCAAGACTCATGTATAAATCCCCAACCCGAAAATACAACTCATACACAAGATATTAGTAATACATGCAATTATGCAACCCAACCTAGCCATCCATGCTCCTTTTTCTACCCCGTGTGGTACCAAACCACTGGTGGTGCCAAACCACTGGTGACCGAAGCCACAAATATCAAATGATGGGGCCAACCCATCGTGTGGTACCAAACCACTGATGACCGTAGGTCACAATATCAACATGTGGTACCAAACCACTGGTGGTGCCAAACCACTGGTGACCGAAGTCACAATTATCAATATGTGGTGCCAAACCACTGGTGACCGAAGTCACAATTATCAATATGTGGTGCCAAACCACTGGTGGTGCCAAACCACTGGGACTTAGTCACAATATCAATATGTGGTGCCAAACCACTGGTGACCGAAGTCACAATTATCAAGTGATGGGGCCAACCCATCGTGTGGTACCAAACCACTGGTGACAGTCCATAGAGATCATCTCCCTCCTCTCATCAATCCCACCATCATCATGCTCACATAACCAGTATCATGATCCCATATATCATGCATTCATATATAGCATAGCATTTAACAGCATATGATGGTGTACACAACATACCACATAAGTCAAGTAATAGGGGACTTACCCGAGATCCAAGCTTATGCCCACAAGGCAAATTTACTACATGAGAGGTTATAAAGCAATATAATAGGCAGTCTATGCTAATAAAGTGTGTAAGGGTTTACACACCTATTTAATCGGAGACCTAAAGAGAAATCCCGAATCTATCCGATATCACAAAGGTCTCGAACCGTATTCCCGTATTGCTCCTATATTCGGCCACTATAGGTTAGTATTCAAAAAGTCTTATTTGGCTATCACAACATCCCGAAGGATATGTCGTACTTGCAAACGCTTACCAACGCGATTTGAAATCCCAAAAGCCTCCGATTTCTCCTTGGCCGCTTTGCCCCTAAAGCCATAGTGTACACTCAGTTACTCAAAAATACCAAAAATGGCCTTTGGCCGAATATGCTTAACCATATTATTTTTCTTACCGAAAATCCGAAGTTGTCACTTGCTAAATTCGGCTATGAGCAAATCTATGGGAAGTGGCCTATGGCCGAACACCATATAGGCTTTCCTTGCAGACTTGAAACCACGAAAGGCTCCCTCAATGCACCTTGTCGTTAGCTACAACAAGAGATACACTATTAAGACACTATAGCCATTCGGCCAACCTTACAAGGCCCGTTCTCAAGCTTTCGGCACTCAAAATAAAAAGTAAAGGAGCCGTATGCCAAAAAGGAGTACTTACCACCCTAAACCTCCTTCCAAAACCGAACCTCAAGCTCTCGGAGCTCTCCCCTTATTTCGGCCAAGGGTAAGTTAGAAAGAAAAGGAAAACAATTCAAGGAGTTTCAGCACCTCCCTTGCTAGCTCGAGGCCGACCAAGCAAGCCCCCATGGAGTCCCAAATTCGGCCAAGAACAATGGCAAGAAAAGAAAGACAAAACAAGGAATTTTGGCCAGAACAAATTGGGAAAGGAAGAGAAAAACAATACAAGAATTTTGGCACCTCCTTGTACACTCAATGCCGATTGTTGATGCCTCTAATGGTGTCCCTATTTCGGCCAAAACAAAATTGCAAGGAGAGAAAACAAATCAAAAATTTCGGCTATGCTTTTCCTAAAGTGCTAAATCCCATATTTTTAATTATTACCCATACACAACAATATTATTAATCCATTCTCCCATCTCTTTATTCCTTCCTTCCATAAAAAAAAATATAATAAAAAACTAATGGTTTATGCCCATACTCCATCACAATTTAAAAATAAAATCAGCCATCAAGCATCCCCATACTTTCACGTGGCCATGCGCAGACCACCTTCACGTCGGCCAAAAATATTATCCTCCATGCTGCTGCCCACGGGTTTCGAACCCACGACCTGAAGAAGAAACCCCCACGCCTCAGCCACTCTGCTGTAGCGCATTACATGACATAATCTCATCAAAATTTTCTTTTAAGCACTCAATCCTTGGCTCCCTCACGCATTAATGCCAAAGGCAAAAACAAAACACCCAACTGCTGCTCAGGGGTTTCGAACATGGGACCTCACTGCCGAGCCTTCCTTTAGCGCCCTCAGCCACTCGGCCAAGGCGACTTGTGTGACATAAACCTGCCACAGAAATATTTAAAGTCTCCCTAACCTTGCTCCCTTTCCAGGCGCAAAAATAAAAACCCCAGATGCGCCCCGCGCTACTCGAACCCCTTCCTTCCTACGCAAACCGCCAAGGCCCTTAAAGCGGCGCCCCAAGCCACTTTACTAATCTGTCTTTCGTGTCCATTAACTCCTAAAATTTTACTTAAGGCCTCCATAGCCCAAATCCCCTTTTTAACCTAAAATCCAAAAATTTTCCAAAACTTCCATTTTAATCCTAGGGTTTTAAAAACCTCTAAAACACATCCAAAGCACTTTTAAAGCCTACTAACTCGTAATTTAGCACGAACGCATAACCCCTAATCCAGGATGTTACAATTCTACCCCCCTTAAAAATAATTTCGTCCTCGAAATTACCTGGATCAGAAGAGTTGGGGGTATTGCTGCCGCATCATCTCCTCGGGCTCCCACGTAGCTTCCTCCACGCCATGATTCTGCCATAAGACCTTCACTAAAGGAATTGACTTCCTACGCAAAACTTTTACATCCCGATCTAGAATCTGCACAGGTTTCTCTTCCACCGACAAATCTGGACTCACCTCTATTTCCTCTACTGCCACGACATGCGATGGATCAGAACGATAGCGCCTAAGCATGGAGACATGGAACATATCGTGAATCTGACTCAGTTCTGCTGGCAACTCGAGCTGATAAGCTACTGGCCCCACACGTTTCAACACCTTAAACGGTCCAATGAACCTTGGACTTAACTTGCCTTTTCTCCCAAATCTTAACACTTTCTTCCATGGCGAGACCTTCAGAAAAACTTTGTCTCCCACGGCAAACTCTATATCCTTCCGCTTGAGATCGGCATATGACTTCTGCCTATCCGAGGCTTCCTTCAACCGAGCTTGAATCATCTTCACCCTATCCTCAGTTTCTGCAACTAACTCTGGTCCTAACATCTGACGCTCACCCAATTCTGTCCAACAAGTAGGCGTGCGACACCTCCTACCATACAACGCCTCATATGGTGCCAACTTAATGCTTGCCTGATAACTATTGTTGTATGCGAACTCAGCTAATGGCAAAAACTCTTCCCAACTACCTCTGAAGTCCAAAACGCAGCCTCTTAACATGTCCTCTAAAATCTGAATAACCCTTTCCGACTGCCCGTCAGACTGTGGATGAAATGCGGTACTGAAATCCAACCGTGAACCCAAAGTCTGATGTAGCGCTCTCCAAAACCTCGACGTAAATCTGGGATCTCTGTCTGAGATAATCGACACTGGCACACCGTGCAACCTCACTATCTCCGCCACATACAACTTAGCTAACTTCTGAAGCGAGTAATCCACCCTTACCGGAATGAAATGAGTTGACTTAGTCAGACGGTCCACAATCACCTAAACTGAGCCCTTCTTACTAGGTGCAAGAGGTAATCCACTGACAAAATCCATAGTGATCCTCTCCCACTTCCACTGTGGGATCTTTACCGACTGTAACAGCCCTGATGGCAACTGATGCTCAGCCTTAACTTGCTGGCATGTCAGACACTTGCCCACTAACTCGGTTATTTCCCCCTTAAGACCCGGCCACCAAAACTGCTCCCTTAAATCCTGATACATCTTACTGCCCCCCGGATGCATAGCGTACGGGCTGCTATGTGCTTCTTTAAGGATCCGCTGCCTCAAATCATCATCCTTAGGCATACATACTCTCCCCCGAAAATACAACACTCCATCACTACCCAAGCTGAAACCCTCGGCCCCACCATTTTGCACTTGTAACCTACGAGTACTCAAAACTTCGTCGGTCAACTGCCTCTTCTTAACTTCATTGATCCAAGACGGTCTTACCCGCAATCCTGCCAGAAGACTACCATCCTCATAGAGACTTAGGTGAGCAAACATTGCTCGCAATTCTGCCACCACTTTACGACTCAAAGCATCAGCGACTACATTAGCCTTGCCCGGATGGTATTCGATAAAGCAATCGTAGTCCTTCAACAACTCAATCCACCTCCGCTGCCTTAGATTTAAATCTTTTTGAGTCAAGAGGTAATTCAGGCTCTTGTGATCCGAGTACACCACCGACTTCTCCCCATACAAATAGTGCCTCCAAATTTTCAAAGCAAAAACCACAGCAGCTAACTCCAAATCATGTGTCGGATAGTTACCCTCGTGAGGCCTCAACTGCCGTGACGCATAAGCGACCACCTTTCCTTCTTGCATCAACACACACCCTAGACCAGTATGCGATGCATCACAATACACCGTGAACTCCTTTCCTGACTCAGGCTTAATTAAGACTGGCGCTTCTGTCAAAAACTTCTTGAGTTTGTCAAAACTCTCTTGCTGCTTCTCAGACAACACAAACGGAACTCCTTTTCTCAATAACTTGGTCAACGGTGCTGCGATTAAGGAGAAAATTTCCACGAATCTTCTGTAATATCCAGCCAACCCCAGAAAACTTCGGATTTCCGAAACCGACTTTGGTGGTTTCCACTCCAACACTGTCTCGATCTTGCTAGGATCCACCCTGATCCCCTCAGCTGAAACAACATGCCCGAGGAAAGTTACTTCCTTAAGCCAGAACTCGCACTTGCTGAATTTGGCGTACAGCTGCTTCTCCCTTAATACTTGCAGAACCACATGGAGGTGTGCGTCATGCTCTTCTTCAGACTTCGAGTACACCAAAATGTCGTCTATAAAAACTCGGTTCATCAGGTCCATAAACGCAGCTGGTGCATTTGTCAAACCAAAAGGCATTACCAGAAACTCGTAGTGCCCATACCGAGTACGGAATGTCGTCTTATGGATATCAGCTTCCTTCACCTTAAGCTGATGATACCCCGACCTAAGGTCGATCTTAGAGAAAACCGATGCACCCTTGAGTTGATCGAACAAATCATCAATCCTGGGTAAGGGATACTGATTCTTTATCGTTAGCTTGTTCAGCTGTCGGTAGTCTATGCACATCCTCATTGTTCCATCCTTCTTTTTGACAAACAGCACTGGAGCTCCCCAAGGCGATACACTCAGTCGGATGAACCCTCTATCCAACAACTCCTGGATCTGAGCCTTCAACTCCACTAATTCTTTCGGTGCCATCCGATACGGAGCTATAGAGACTGGTGCGGTTCCGGGCAACAAATCTATACCAAATTCAACCTCACGATCAAGAGGTAGACCCGGGAGTTCTTCTGGAAACACATCAACATACTCCCTTACAGTCCGCACATCCTTAATAGCTGCATCCCTAGCTCCCAAAGCACAAACATGCACCACAAATGCCTCACAACCCTTCCTAACCATCTTTTCTGCCTTCAATGCAGAAACCAGATTAGATAGGTAATCTCTCCTCTTACCTATCATTACTACCTCATCTCCATCCACGGTCTTTAACACCATGCGCTTAGCTGCGTAATCCAGGCTAGCTTGATACTTTACTAGCCAATCCATCCCAAGAATCAGATTGAACTCCCTAAACGGTAGTTCCATCAAATCAGCCAAGAACACGACCCCTTGGAGTTCTAGGGGTACATCCCTATAGAGTTTACTTACTTCTACAGAGTGACCCAGAGGGCTTAACACAGTCATCTTCTTAGAAGTAAGCTCAAAGTCTAAGTTCAGAGTTTCCACTACGCTACTAGCAATGTATGAGTGAGTCGAGCCAACATCAATCAAGGTGCTATAAGGTACTCCCAAGATCAAAAACATACCGGTTATGATGTCCGGTGCATCGCCCTCCTCTTGACGCCTCGCAGCATAAACCAAGCTAGGTTGCCTAGCCTCGGTACCTCCACTCCATGTCCCACGTCCTCTGCCAGTACCAATACTTCCCCTGCCTGCACCTCGACCTCTCGGTGGCTGTTGGTTATCTCTTCTATTCAGTGGACGATCCTGACCCTCAGACCTCAGCCTCGCTGCCTTTTTCGGACAGTCCCTAACTCGATGTGTTACGGATCTACATTCGAAGCATCCCCGGATATCCTTCCAACACTCTCCCGCGTGAGACTTTCCACACTGAGCACACCGCGGTGGCCATTGAGTATTAGCAGCAGCAGCAGGCCTAGCAGCCCGATCTGACCCATCATACCTTGTCTTCTTCTGCTGATTCCCAGAAAACCTCGAAGATCTAGAGCTCCTCTTATTCCAGCTCCTATCCTGATTCCGTCTAAAAGACTGTCTTACCCCTTCAGCAACTTTAGCCTTTTCTACTAGAACAGTGAACTCTCTTTCCTGTTGCGGAGCTATCATCATCCTTAGCTCATCCCGCAGCCCATCCTCGAATCTGACACAGCGTTCATATTCAGTACCCACAATACCCCGAGCATATCTACTCAATCGGAGGAATTCAGCCTCATACTCTGCCACCGTCTTATTACCCTGAACCAGGTTCAAGAAGGCCTTTCGTTGTGCATCCACGTAGCTAGCTCCTATGTATTTCCTTTGGTAGGCTACCCTAAAGAAATCCCATGTGAGATCCTCCGCTGTCGCTCCGTCCCTTACAGTGAGCCACCACTGGTATGACTCATCCCGAAGTAGAGAGATTATACCCTTCAGTTTTTCCTCAGCTAAAAAATCCAAGTCATCCATGATCCTCTCGGTCGATTCCAGCCAATACTCCGCCGTACTGGGGGTTACACCTGATACACCTCGAAATATTTCCGCCCCATTCGCTCGGAGTCGCTCTGGAACAGATTTCTGAGCTCCTGTACCTCTACCTGCCTCAGCCATCATCTCTAGAACTCGCAGCATGGCCTGCGATACTGACTCGCCCCCTGTTTGATCCTGATGTCCAACACCAAAAGTTGGGGGTGGTGGTGGGGGTGGTATCTCATTATCCGATCCCTAGCCTGACCTAACTGGTTCTGACACAGCCATCCGGCCTCTACCGCGTCCCCGACGGCCGCGACCTCTAGAACTCATTTCTTATTGCGTGATCTGTCTTAAAAAGTTTTATGAGTTAGCCAAAGTTTCACTGATTATTAGCGAAGAAATTTTATGAACGAAGTTTAGAAGTGGTTCCTTCGATCAAACAAGTTTCAAGTCTTCTATTCTAATTCAAAGACACACATTCACTTATTCCATCACCTTTTTGCCCAAATTCTATCCTAGGGGTATTTTGGTAATAAACCGGGGTAAATTTGTAAATTTTGAAAAATTTGCAAACTTGGGGTTCTTTTTGAGAATTTGTTTTCCAAATTGGCAGTGTTGCAAAAATTTTAAAAATCAGGGTCAATTTGGTAATTTTTGTAAGTTAGGGGGCAATTTCATAATTTTCCAAAAACATGGCATTTTTTATATTTGCAACTTAAGGTTTTAGGTATGTTGGTAAAATAAGAAAATTTTGTTAAATTTGGGGGTAGATTAGTAATTTAGAAACCAGGGGCATTTTTGTAATTTTTTACCACTAGGGGCATTTTTGAAATAAGTCGAAAATTTTTCGAAAAATTTTGTAAAATAATGCTCACAAGTTTAAAGGGAAACTTTTAAAAGTTTTAAAACTGGAGTTTTTATAAAAATACGGCTAGCTCCCCTTCGGGTTTTAATAATTGGGTTTAGCCCATGAATAAGTCCTCACGGTTAGGGTGAACCGAAGCTACGCACCAGGTAGGATTCCTGCGAAGAGGTGGTGAGTCGCTAGGACAGCTTAAATACCAAGCTCTTCCGGACCCAATCCAAGACATGCGCACAACGGTTACCACATCCTAACTTGGCGACTTAGTCATAGGTTTGTTTAATTAGGCAATTAAAATCTTATGCGATTGTTAGGGTAAACTAGTCCTAGGGTTCACATACCTTTCATACTATCTACGTTCCATTTCTACCCCTTTTACAGATAATCATTCACACAGAGGTTAGAAGCACTTACTTGAGCGGATTGGTGCCGGAGACTCGGCACCATGATGTTCAAAACAAAACCATTTCCATAATAATTCAAAGAGGCCTACCAAGAAAACATTTTTGGGCCTTGGGCCCCCACAGCCGAGTTTTGAACCGGGCTCTGATACCAATTATGTAACACCCCAAACCCAGCCCACGAGCCTTGACCGGACCTGGAATGTCATGGAGTAAAAACGTTTTGAAGGATTTGGATTAACAGTGGAAATTCAAAAATTTGTTGAGGTTATAAAACGGTGTTTGCTAAAACTTAGGTGGGTTGATTTGATAAACACGATTGAGTTGAAACCTTTGAAAACATTGGATCATTTAAATTTTTAGAACCATCAAAGTTATTGTTGACTTCGAAAATTTTGTTACCCGATGGTAACATCTTTGAAAACGCATTCGAGTACTTGTTAAAAACGTTACTATTAACCGATTTGCTTAACAGTTATAAGTTCATTAGTAACATAATAAAAATAAAGTAAAAGCAACTACTTAAACACACGAATAATAATAAGCGGCCATATTACAACCCAATCGAAATTTAGTAAATAATAAACTTAAAACGGGGCAAAATAAAATTTCAAGTCCACGGAACAAGCATGGCCGCCTCAAGTCCTCCCCGGCTCCATCTCCGCGATCTACTCACCTACAAAATAATATGGGAAGGGGTGAGTCACCAAGACTCAGTGTATAAATCCCCAACCCGAAAATACAACTCATACACAAGATATTAGTAATACATGCAATTATGCAACCCAACCTAGCCATCCATGCTCCTTTTTCTACCCTGTGTGGTACCAAACCACTGGTGGTGCCAAACCACTGGTGACCGAAGCCACAAATATCAAATGATGGGGCCAACCTTACAAGGCCCGTTCTCAAGAAATACACTATTAAGACACTATACCCATTCGGCCAACCTTACAAGGCCCGTTCTCAAGCTTTCGGCACTCAAAATAAAAAGTAAAGGAGCCGTATGCTAAAAAGGAGTACTTACCACCCTAAACCTCCTTCCAAAACCGAACCTCAAGCTCTCGGAGCTCCCCCCTTATTTCGGCCAAGGGTAAGTTAGAAAGAAAATGAAAACAATTCAAGGAGTTTCGGCACCTCCCTTGCTAGCTCGAGGCCGACCAAGCAAGCCCCCATGGAGTCCCAAATTCGGCCATGAACAATGGGAAGAAAAGAAAGACAAAACAAGGAATTTTGGCCAGAACAAATTGGGAAAGGAAGAGAAAAACAATACAAGAATTTCGGCACCTCCTTGTACACTCAAGGCCGATTGTTGATGCCTCTAATGGTGTCCCTATTTCGGCCAAAACAAAATGGCAAGGAGAGAAAACAAATCAAAAATTTCGGCTATGCTTTTCCTAAAGTGCTAAATCCCATATGTTTAATTATTACCCATACACAACAATATTATTAATCTATTCTCCCATCTCTTTATTCCTTCATTCCATAAAAAAAATATATAATCAAAAACTAATGGTTTATGCCCATACTCCATCACAATTTAAAAATAAAATCAGCCATCAAGCATCCCCATACTTTCACGTGGCCATGCGCAGACCACCTTCACGTCGGCCAAAAATATTATCCTCCATGCTGCTGCCCACGGGTTTCGAACCCACGACCTGAAGAAGAAACCCCCACGCCTCAGCCACTCTGCTGTAGTTCATTACATGACATAATCTCATCAAAATTTTCTTTTAAGCACTCAATCCTTGGCTCCCTCACGCATTAATGCCAAAGGCAAAAACAAAACACCCAACTGTTGCTCAGGGGTTTCGAACATGGGACCTCACTGCCGAGCCTTCCTTTAGCGCCCTCAGCCACTCGGCCAAGGCGACTTGTGTGACATAAACCTGCCACAGAAATATTTAAAGTCTCCCTGACCTTGCTCCCTTTCCAGGCGCAAAAATAAAAACCCCAGATGCGCCCCGCGCTACTCGAACCCCTTCCTTCCTACACAATCCACCAAGGCCCTTAAAGCAGTGCCCCAAGCCACTTTACTAATCTGTCTTTCGTGTCCATTAACTCCTAAAATTTTACTTAAGGCCTCCATAGCCCAAATCCCCTTTTTAACCTAAAATCCAAAAATTTTCCAAAACTTCCATTTTAATCCTAGGGTTTTAAAAACCTCTAAAACACATCCAAAGCACTTTTAAAGCCTACTAACTCGTAATTTAGCACGAACACATAACCCCTAATCTAGGATGTTACAAGCCACCAATCCTTTTTAATTAGGTGTGATCAGTGTCGAAACCAATTTTAAAATCGAATTTTAAAAAATGGGGATCGACTTTAAAAACAAAATGGGAGTGCCACCAATCCCTTTTTACTTAGGTGTGATTAGATCTCCTTGTAAAACGTTTTATTTTAAAATATTTGATTTTGGTCTACGAAAAAACAAGAAAACGGGTTCGGGAGTCGGTTACGTATGAGGAAAGGTTAGCACCCTCATAACGCCCAAAAAATTGATACCTAATTGATAGAATCACATCTAAATGTTTGAGATTGAAAAAAAGTTAAAAAAATGATCCTTTTATTTGAAGGTAAACCAAGACTACCTATCTCAAAGAAATAAGAATACCACACCCAGTAAGTTAGGATACAGTATCTCATAACTTCGAAGCTAGATACATCTTTTTAGAAAATTCTTACCTCGAGATACAAAACATCACACCCAATAAGTTAGGATACAACGTTTTGAATTCTCAAGAATAAGTTTTTATGACTTAAAACTTGAGATTTCTTTGTTCCGAAGGAATATAAACATCACATCCAGCACGATAGGACACGATATTTTAAAACCTTCGTAATCAAAATTATCTCATGATTTATAAAAACTTGTTAAAAGGATATTTAGTAATTTAGCCAAACGGAAAATCGCAACCCAGCACGATTGGGCACTATTTCCCGAATTTCTAAATACCAAAACATTGCCTTATTTTAAAAACTTTTGATAAAATGCAGTAATATTGCAAAAAATGTATTCATAAAGCAATAAATAAATAACTACACAATGGCAATTACAAATGAAAGAATATGGGCAAATAAAATATATACATAAAACCATAAATATCAAAATAGAAATTACTAAATAAATATGAAAATTTTCATGCAAGATTAATAATAAATAAATAAATAAAATTACATACTTATATGATATAAACAATGTAACAATGCATAAGTAAAAAGAATAGTATATAATGATTTTAAATAAATAATATATAAACAATATAAATGAAACATGTTTTTCAATATAAATATATTTATAAGAATAAAAATATGATGTATAGATAATATAATAACTAATATATGAAAACAATATATAATTAAAATAACATTAAACAAAATAAAATAATAAATAAATATATATGTAGTACATTAATTATAAAATATTATACATAATATAAACAATATAAATAAAATATATTAGATAATATAAATAAATTTTATATAAATAAAGCTTTAGAAATAATATATAATGTAACATAATACTATATATACAAAATATAATATAATAAATAAAAAAAAATATAATAATATAATTAAATATAAGATAGTAAAAAATAAATATATAAATATATATATATATAAATTAATTAAAAAAATAAAAAAAAAAATAATAAAAACTAATATTCAATATAATATTAATAAATTTAAAAAAGGGTTTGAAAAATAAATAAAGAAATCGGGATCAAATAACAATGAAAAATAAATAAAAAGGGTTAAATTATAAATAAAAGAAAATAAACGGACTTAATTATAAAAATGAAATAATGCGGAGGGACTAAAGGGATAAATTTCCCATTTTCTGAAAACACGCGGGTCCTATTTGGGTTTCCGCGTCAACGCACGGATCCTTTGCCCTAAACGACGTCGTTTTGTGCTTATCAGATTAAGCGAAAACGGCGTCGTTTTTCAATTGCTATATAAGTAAAAAATTTGATAAAAATTTCATTTTATTCATTCAGAAGAAAAAAAAAACTGAGAGTCTTTGAAAACTCTCTGTCCTTTGGCCTTCAGGCCAGGACTCCGACGAGGGAGCCATCGTACTCCGCGCGCGCTACGCGTCACCACTGATGGTGGCCAGGGGTTTAAAAAGTTCGGTTTCAAAGGTAGTTTCCTCGCTCTCTTTTTATTTTAACACTATTTTGTATAAAATATACACGAAATAAATATAACAATAGAAAATCACCTCTGTAGGAAAAAAAAATCTATATTCTGTTTGAATAAATTTTTGCTTTTATGCTCTGTACTTTTATTTCTTCCCCCCATGTTACAACTTGTTTGTGGGTTTATATAGCCCCGAAAGAAATCAAGAGAAAAGGAAAGAAATCCATTTTGCCATTTCTTTTGCTACGTTTTCCTTTTTTTGTGCAGGTCGAAGGGCTGAGAACGCGCGATGAGGCGCGTTGATGGTGGCGTGACTCACGGGCTGAGGGGCTATTGCGGCGCGAAGATTGGTGCCCTGGGTGCGAGAAGTCTGTTGCGGCGCCTAGGGTTTCCCCAGAAACCCTAGGTCTCTTAGTTCAGTTTAGGAGTTGGGCCATTTTGGGCCTATCTGAGTATGGGTTTATTGGGTTAGTATTTAGGATCTGGGTTTAGATTGCTGGGTAATCCATTGTAATTCGGGCCAGGGTGTTTTGGGTATTTAATCTGGGCGAAGGGTCTGATCTGTTTTAGATTTGGGTAGTGGGTCAGTATTTGGGCTTGGGTGTATGAGGGTTTTAATTTTGGTTCTGTAACAGAATTGTAAAAGGATTTTTTTTTTGTTTTGTTTTTTTATTTTGGTATTCAAGGGCCCGGGCAAATTGGGCCTATAACAGCTGCCCCTCTTTGCTCAATGTCGTGTAACGAGAATAGAGCAGAAACAATAAAAGGACCAATTTTGCCCGGCCTTGGCCGAGCCTCGACTTCTTGATCCTCACCTTCTTCAAATGGCTTCCGATCCCAACTGCATCTTCAGGGGTACTGGAACCTCGTCTTGATTTCAATTAGTCTGATGTTTTCAATCTGTTTCTTGCAATTTCCGGAATGCCAGATCTACAATCTTCAATCTGCTCCCTACAACTTCAGGGATTGCCAGACTGATGTCTTCGATCTGCATCCTACAACTTCAGGAATTGCCAAATCTTCTGTCTTTGATCTGCTTCCTACAATTTCAGGAAGATAAGATCTTTTGTCTTTAATCTACTTCCTAGAACTTCAGGAAGATAAGATCTTCTGTCTTTGATCGACTTCCTACAACTTCAGGAAGATAAGATCTTCTGTCTTCAGTCTACTCCCTACAACTTCAGGGAGATAAGGTTGAAATTCTTTTCAATCTGCTTCCTACAACTTCAGGAAGATGAGATCTCCTGTCTTCAGTCTACTCCCTACAACTTCAGGGAGATAAGACTGAAATTCTTTTCGATCTGCTTCCTACAATTTCAGGAAGATGAGATCTTCTGTCTTCAGTCTACTCCCTACAACTTCAGGGAGATAAGGCTGAAATTCCTTTCGATCTGCTTCCTATAATATCATGAAGATGAGATCTTCTGTCTTTAGTCTACTCCCTACAACTTCAGGGAGATAAGGCTGAAATTCTTTTCGATCTGCTTCCTACAACCTCAGGAAGATGAGATCTTCTATCTTCACTCTACTCCCTACAACTTCAGGGAGATAAGGCTGAAATTCTTTTGATCTACTTCCTACAACTTCAGGAAGATAAGACTAAAATCTTCTTTTGATCTACTTCCTACAACTTTAGGAAGATAAGATCTTCTTTCTTTAGTCTACTCCACTACAACTTCAGGGAGATAAGACTAAAATCTTCTTTTGATCTACTTCCTACAACATCAGGAAGATAAGATCTTCTGTTTTCAGTCTACTTCACTACAACTTCAGGAAGATAAGACTAAAATCTTCTTCGATCTGCTTCCTACAACTTCAGGAAGATGAGATCTTCTATCTTCAATCTACTCCACTACAACTTCAGGGAGATAAGACTGAAAGTGCTTTTGATCTGTTTCCTACAACTTCAGGAAGATGAGGTCTGCAAATTCACCAGTATTGCTACATCGTCTGCTGAGGGACATGTCCTATAGACTCGATTCCATATGTTTATATCACATGACTAAGATGCTATGATCAGAATGAATCAAATGCTTCTAGCTACATGTATTATGAGTGACACGAATGTAACATGTCATGAAAATGATTCCTTTTAAAGAATTAGGATGCAATGATTGGAATGAATCAAATGCTCCTAATGAGATTTGTTATGAAGCAAAAGTGTTATGAGTATGCTTCCTATTTTAAATGTCATCACTCATATATCCGTCAAGGTTTCATCTTCGTTTCCCTTGAAGTATCATTTTCTTGCTCAATTATTTTGCCCCGTGGTAATTCTGAGTCCACTCCATCTGAACCTTGGGACATGAAGTTGGTACCTCTCACTGCAACTTCAGGGGAATAACATTTGGTTTCTTCCATCCTTCTGTTACCACTAGGAGGTATAGAACTTGTATCGTTTTTCATTAATTTAATTTGTTACACCATTCCCTAGATGTATGAGTCTGAAATTACATGAATGCAGGGTCTCCCGACAATGATCCCCTTTTACACTTGGCTTGACCTTGTTCGTCATTTGCCGATATAGTATCACCAACGAAATTGTCTTATCCAAAAAGAATCCGAAGAGATAATCATTTTCCAATATCTCTAATCCCTTAGACTTGGTGAGTTCTGAACAATAGTCCTGTTTCAGATTCTCATATTATTTAGAAGCTTCTAGAGTAATATACGAAACTCCTTTTATGAAAGTGTTTTTAGTCCATTAATCATTATTTCAATATAAAATGCTTGAAAAAGGTCACAAAAATGGACGAGAAAGAAATTAATCAGGAGCATAGCTCGAAACAAATAAGTTAATCAAAGATCACCAAGGTAATAAAAGAAAATTAATTTTGGTGTATCTTGAAAAGAATAAAGCAATTAAAGATAACAAAAAATGAGTAAGATAGAAGTTAGGTGCCCCAGATATCGCAGCCTGAGCTTCTTTGTTCCAACTTCTTGAGGACCATTTTAAGCTTAATATGTGTTTAGGGGATCCGGAGTACTTTGTCGATGCCCCAAGGCGTAACATACTTCCTCATTGCTAATTCAGACGTAGCAAGACTACTGTATGCCCCACTTTTTATTCAAAATTTGAGCCGCCCTTTTCAGGTTTTCAACTCAAAGCCCCTTTGGTCTCAAAGCGCCCTTTGCGGGTTTTCGCTTTGGCCTTTCTCTTTTTTTTCGAGGCGCCCTTTACGGGTTTTTACCTTGGTTTTTCCTCTTTCAGGTCAAATGTTTCTTGACTGAACCTGAATTCGCTGGATTGGGCAAGTCTTCGCCACCTGTCTCGGTCAATATCAATGCTCCTCTAGAACAGGTCTTTTTTGGCATCTGTTTTCCTCTAAAATCATTTTATAGAAGAAAAGCTTTTTCAACATCAGATCTCCTTGTGGAATTCTCTAGGACGAACCTCTTTGTCGTAAGCTCGCATCATCCAATCGTGATGGATAATTTTTAACCTTTTCTTTGATTAGGTTCAATTGGCAAAAACGTTTCAATTCCATAATGGGTAAGATGTTGCCTCAGCGAAGGTTTTGGCCGACGTTCAATAAGACAGAGGGTAAATGGTAACTTTTTATGCCAATCTTTACAAGTCTTAGCCACATTTTTTTTTGGCAAATTTTGTTGCATTTGTGATATACTGCCTGATCTTTGTAAACTTTGACTTTGTACATTATTTAAACGCGATCCTTTATGGCATTTTGCTAGCATCTGATCTTTTTTTCTCTTTTTTTCTTTTGCGATTTGATGGCTATCGACTTTGTAACATTGACATATGAAGCTACTTCCACCCTCTTAACGAAGTAGACGATGACCATAACGGTAAATTGATGACAACTTGAAGCGTTCGACAAGATTGGACCCATAATATCCATGCCCCACATATAGAAAAGTTTGTGAAGAAAATAGAAGAGTTATATAAATCCCGTCTTCTTCAATTCAGTATTTGTGGTATGACTGATGCAATCCCTTCCATGGTAGACCAATAGTGCCCCATCCTCTTGTTTAGCCCGCGTCTTATTTGTCCAAGCATGTCCTGATATGATCGTGGGAAAACATCTTTGAGTTCTCAAAGATAATTCAATAATGTCTCGCCTTATTTCTGTGATGAGCTAGGCTACAATCTTCACTCCTTTCCTAGACTTGCAATATCCAATGACCCTTTGTAGAGTAAGGTCTGTTTTTCATCTTATTAAACCATTCTTAACAAGTCAGAAGATATGTCACAATCTCTGTTATCTTCAAAGTCCTTAGATCCCCTAGACCCATATCTCATTCAAAAAGGGAGTCAGTAACAACGTCGCTCATGTCATTGATATCTGGGTACCTAGGTACGAAGGCAAGAAATCCAAAGAATAAATGATTCTAAGGATGATTATTGGTTTGGTCATGAAAGAATATTCTAAAAAAAATAAAAGAATGTACAGTATGAAATGTACAGAATAAAAGAATATGTATTCAAAAAGATGCATTTTATTGAAATAAAATTTTGGGCACAAGCCTATTTCACAAAAGGGTTCTTATTGCCTTTAGGCTTAAGGCAACAAGCATGTTTTGAATATTACTCTAAATCAGCTCTAAAATATGGGGATCTCTTCCACAGTCCTATTATTCAAAACACTCCCAAGTACCCAGAGGTTTGGAAACATTGTTCCCTAATTCCCTCTTTGCTTTTAATTTCTTTAAGGGATCGCATTTACTGCCTCATCAAAGTGATTAGGTTTTGATGAATCGTCCAACTTCACAATTCCCATTTTGATAAGCCTTTCAACTACCTTTTTGAAGGCAGTACAATTTTCAATTAAATGACCATTTATTCCTGCATGGTACTCGCATTGGGCATTCTCATTATACCATTTTGGGAATGGAGGTTGCAACGGTTGTACATAGTATGGGGACACTACACGTGCCTCGAACAAACTTTATAGAGCTTTTTATACATCATTGGAATTGGCGTATATTGAGGCTTTTCAAAATTTTGTCTAGGGCTTGATTCTTGTCTCGTCGACCCTTGTTGTCCAGCAGTAACCACTTTCTGCTGACTGACAGTGACTGCCTTTGAGTACCCTTTGTTGTATGTACTCGTGTTGTTCACTTCGTTGTCATTTTTTCTAGGAGCAGATCTCCTAGTACTTTCTCCTGCTTCAATTTTACCACCCCTTATGGCATTTTCTATCATCTCTCCTGCCATAACTATATCTGCGAAGCTTTTGCTGGTGCTTCCTATCATATGGGTGATAAAAGGTGCCTTTAAAGTGTTAATGAACAACATGGTAGTTTCCTTTTCCAGGAGAGGTGGTCGAACCTGTATAGCAACTTCCCTCCACCTTTGCGCGTACTGTCTAAAACTTTCATTTGATTTCTTTTCCATGTTTTGTAAAGTGATTCTGTCAGGCGTCATGTCCGCGACATGATTGTATTGCTTCATGAAGGCTTGAGCTAAGTCTCTCCAAGAGCTAATGTTAGCACGACTGAGTTGATTGTACCACATAGACGCTACCCCCACCAAACTGTCTTGGAAACAATGAATCAAGAGTTGATCATTGTTAACATAGCCGGTCATGCGTTTGCAAAACATGGTAATGTGAGCTTCAGGGCAGCTAGTCCCATTGTACTTCTCAAACTCTGGCATCTTGAATTTATGAGGAAGCACCAAATCTGGAACCAAACTCAAATCTTTTGCGTTAATACCATGGTGATGATCAGCATTTTCCAAAGCTTGGAACTTTTCTTCCAACCATCTACAGCAGTCCTCCAATTTTCTTGAAGATTCAATTCTTATTCCCTCTCTCTGCGCTATGTCCAAATCAGGGATAACAGGATTGGCAGGGTTATCTCCTAGGATAGATTTTGAGCCAACCTGGAAGTTCATAGGTGGTCTAGTATCAGCTTGCCCCTGTTGAGGCCTAATTGTGACAGGTGGCCTTTGGGGTTACTCCTCCGGTTGTACATGCGGTGGGGTGAAACCCCGAGGAAAATCGTCATTGTCATCAATAATTACTATGGGACCCTTTCCCTTGTTCATTGCCCCACTCAGCATCTGGGCCATTTGGGCCATCATGTTCCTTTGGGCCTCCAACATCTAGTCCCTCATTTCTTGCTGGAGCTTTGCCATTTGCTCCTGCATCTGGTCTTGCATATCCCTCTGGAATTGTTCAAGTCTTTGATCCATTTTCCTTGTCTTTGCACGTGTACCGTAGTGGTGTTCAGCTTCCAGAGTTCCCTTCTCTCTCTCTGTTATATTTTCAAATAATTAGACTCTCTCTATGGACTTAAATGCATATGATGTTATGTAATGCAAATGCATGAATGCAGAGAAAGAGAGGCGTTGATTTTGAATTCAATTCCATTAGAAAAACTTTTCTAGAAAATAAATTTCTTTACATAAAACGGATCGCATACATGACCTTGCCCTCATATTCCAAGCAAAAACATTAATCCCCTTCATCGCAAAGGTCAAATCTCGCAAACTTGTAATAAATGCCTTCACTAGCTCCTTTTTGCTTGATCTGGGACTTGATTCACTGCTCCATAATGCTCGTTAGCCTCTTCAAGAAAGTCAAGATGTGGTGGTTCCCGATTTGTTTTTGTCAGCTTGAATCCTTGGGTAATAAGGTCTTGTATTCCTTCGCCATCTATCAGTCTTCTCTTATTGTGTTTACTTGGACCATATTCGGACGGCCGTATTATAATCCACTTTATCAAAAAACCCGTTTTCTTATGAAAAACTCTTCTATTTAGCAATTGAATTTGAATCAACACCTTTTTTCTATGATGTGAATGCAATGCAATCAAAACAACAGAGAACACGTTAGCACAGGAGAAATAAATAACCTAGAACACCTATTAGGGTGACCACTAGGGTTTGACATAGTTCTACTTAAGGTGAGCTCTTAGGGTTCACTATATACGGTTTAGCTCTAAAGTTGAGGCACCTGAACTAGCAGATTCCTCGATCCTCACCCATTATAGACTCATATGGACCGAGTTCAGTTCAGGGGAACACATTTTCCTATGGCCATACGGAAGTGAAAACTTCGTGAAGACATAGGTACAGATGTATTCCGAAAGAATCCACTAGCCCATGCGGAGGTGAAAACCTCACGAAAGCATAGCTTCTCGCTCCCACTTAAGGGTGTGACCACAACGGTCATGCAGTGCAATGCAAAGAAATATATATTTAAAACCACATGCAATAAAAGGATCATGTTTTTTTTAAAAAACCAAAATTTTAAATTCAGACAAAAAGACATGAAATTATCAAATTTACGGCTTGACTCTCTTATGTCCCTAGTGGAGTCGCCAAGCTGTCGAAACCATTTTTAAAATCGAATTTTGAAAAATGGGGATCGATTTTAAAAACAAAATGGGAGTCGCCACCAATCCCTTTTTACTTAGGTGTGATTGGATCACCTTGTAAAACATTTTATTTTAAAACATTTGATTTTGGTCTACGAAAAAACAAGAAAACGGGTTCGGGAGTCAGTTACGTATGAGGAAGGGTTAGCACCCTCATAACGCCCAAAAAATTGGTACCTAATTGATAGAATCACGTCTAAATGTTTGAGATTTAAAAAAAGTTAAAAAAATGATCCTTTTATTTGAAGGTAAACCAAGACTACCTATCTCAAAGAAATAAGAATACCACACCCAGTAAGTTAGGATACAGTATCTCATAACTTCGAAGCTAGATACATCTTTTTAGAAAATTCTTACCTCGAGATACAAAACATCGCACCCAATAAGTTAGGATACAACGTTTTGAATTCTCAAGAATAAGTTTTTATGATTTAAAACTTGAGATTTCTTTGTTCCGAATGAATATAAACATCACATCCAGCACAATAGGACACGATATTTTAAAACATTCGTAATCAAAATTATCTCATGATTTACAAAACTTGTTAAAAGGATATTTAGTAATTTAGCCAAACGGAAAATCGCAACCCAGCACGATTGGGCACTATTTCTCGAATTTCTAAATACCAAAACATTGCCTTATTTTAAAAACTTTTGATAAAATGCAGTAATTTTGCAAAAAATGTATTCATAAAACAATAAATAAATAACTACACAATGGCAATTATAAATGAAAGAATATGGGCAAATAAAATATATACATAAAACCATAAATATCAAAATAGAAATTACTAAATAAATATGAAAATTTTCATGCAAGATTAATAATAAATAAATAAATAAATAAATAAATAAAATTACATACTTATATGATATAAACAATGTAACAATGCATAAGTAAAAAGAATAGTATATAATTTTAAATAAAATATAATATAAACAATATATATGAAACATGTTTTTCAATATAATATATTTTATAAGAATAAAAATATGATATAATATAATATTATACAATGTATAGATAATATAATAACTAATATATGAAAATAATATATAATTAAAATAACATTAAACAAAATAAAATAATAAATAATAAAATATATATATGTAGTACATTAATTATAAAATTATATACATAATATAAACAATATAAATAAAATATATTAGATAATATAATTTTATATAAAATAAAGCTTTAGAAATAATATATAATGTAACATAATACTATATAATATACAAAATATAATATAATAAATAAAAAAACATATAATAATATAAATTATTAAACAAGTAAAATAATTAAATATAAAGATAGTAAATATATATATAAATTTATTTATTAATAGATTAATATATAAATAATTAAAAAATAAAAATAATAAAATACTTCAATATAATATTAGAATAATTTAAATTTAAAAAAGGGTTTGAAAAATAAATAAAGAAATCATGATCAAATAACAATGAAAAATAAATAAAAAGGGTTAAATTATAAATAAAAGAAAATAAACGGACTTAATTATAAAAATGAAATAATGCGAGGGACTAAAGGGATAAATTTCCCATTTCTGAAAACATGCGGGTCCTATTCGGATTTCCGCGTCAACGCGCGGATCCTTTGCCCTAAACGACGTCGTTTTGTGCTTATCAGATTAAGCAAAAACGACGTTGTTTTTCAATTTCTATATAAGTAAAATATTTGATAAAAATTTCATTTTATTCATTCAGAAGAAAAAAAAACTTAGAGTCTTTGAAAACTCTCTGTCCTTTGGCCTTCAGGCCAGGACTCCGAAGAGGGAGCCATCGTACTCCACGCGCACTACGCGCCACCGCTGATGGTGGCCAGGGGTTTAAAAACTTCGGTTTCAAAGGTAGTTTCCTCGTTCTCTTTTTATTTTAACACTATTTTGTATAAAATATGCACAAAATAAAAATAGAAATAGAAAATCACCTCTGTAGGAAAAAAAATCTATATTTAGTTTGAATAAATTTTTGCTTTTATGCTCTGTACTTTTATTTCTTCCCCCCCATGTTACAACTTGTTTGTGGGTTTATATAGCCCCGAAAGAAATCAAGAGAAAAGGAAAGAAATCCGTTTTGCCATTTCTTTTGCTACGTTTTCCTTTTTCTGTGCAGGTCGAAGGGCTGAGAACGCGCGATGAGGCGCGTTGATGGTGGCGTGACTCACGGACTGAGGGGCTATTGCGGCGCGACGATTGGTGGCCTGGGTGCAAGAAGTCTGTTGCGGCGCCTAGGGTTTCCCCAGAAACCCTAGGTCTCTGAGTTCAGTTTAGGAGTTGGGCCATTTTGGGCCTATCTGAATATGGGTCTATTGGGTTAGTCTTTAGGATCTAGGTTTAGGTTGCTGGGTAATCCATTGTAATTCGGGCCAGGGTGTTTTAGGTATTTAATCTGGGCCAAGGGTCTGACCTGTTTTAGATTTGGGTAGTGGGTTAGTATTTGGGCTTGGTTGTATGAGGGTTTTAATTTTGGTTCTGTGACAGGACTGTAAAAGGATTTATTATTTTTTTGTTTTGTTTTTTTATTTTGGTATTCACGGGCCCGGGCAAATTGGGCCTATAACAATCAGATCACATCAGAGTTTGGTCATTTTAATAAAATGTTATATTTATTAAAATTATTTTCGATCTACAAAAATTTGAGAAACGGGTTCGGGAGTCGGTTACATATGAGGAAAGATTAGCACCCTCATAACGCCCAAAATTGGTACTTAGCTGAATACTTGTTGTTTTAATGTCGGAAGTTGAAAACTCGAAGAGAAATTAAAATACGATCCCTCTTTGCACGATTTTTTTAATCAGTTAACTAAATTAGAACTTATGTAAGAGGTCTTCTTATCTCGAGGCAACCAAAACAAAAACATCATGTCACGTAACTTAGGGCACGACATCTCGAATTCTCAAAAACAAGATTGCTCATTGTTTAATTATTACCTAAGCTTATATATTTTGAATTTTAAAAGGATGCTCGTTTATCTTGGTTCAAGGAGAAAATCATACCCCGTAAGTTAGTCTATCATTTCTCGAATCCCTAAACAAAGAACCTCGCCTCGAAAAAAATTCATTTTTTATGTATCGGGTAAAACGAATATAATTTTAATGCAAGGTACATTTGATTTATTTAGGCATAGTATAAAAATGGATAAGTATATTTAAACATGACTCGTGGCATGATTGTAGCAAAATAAAATAAAATGGAAATGTGTAAAAAAAAAAAGAAACGATGATATACGAAAAATAAAAATAAAAATGTCATGCTAGTAAATGACAATAATATAACTATAATAGTAATAAAGCACCAATTCATAATAATAGTGGCCTTAATCATATTATAATTACTATTCTAATACTAATATAAATAGTCAAAGAAAGATTAATAATAATAATAATAATAATAATAATAATAATAATAATAATAATAATAATAAACAAATGTGTAAATAAAAAGAAATTTGAATAATATAAATTTTAAATATAAAAACAGTAAAGAAATAATAAATAAATAAATAGTTCCTAAAAAGCTGAAATTAAATAAATAAAGAACTGAATCGGAATTTAAATGAAATTAAAAGCATAAATTGTGATAAAATAAATAAACAAGTAAATAAAGGACTAAAATGTGACGTGCGAAAAGGAACAGGGACCAAATGGAAAATTATTCCCAACCTCATTAAACGCTCCGTTCCTTTGGCAAATCGGGGGACTAAATTGAAAGTAGTTTAAAATTAAATGGTGCAATCTAAAAAAGAAAAAAAAGGAATTAGGACCACATTAAAAAACACGCAGATCCCAGGGGATCCGGGTCAAGTCGACGAGTCGAGCTTTGAAACAATGCCATTTTAGGACTTATGAACACCGGCCAAAACGGCGCCATTTAATCCTGTCTATATAAAATAATTTTTTTCAAAAACTTCATTCTACTTAGGTTTTATTTTAAAAAAAAAACTTTGAAACCTTTTTTTTTCTCTCAGCCTTTCCCTTAGTCCGACCTTTGAGCCGCTGTGGGCCACTATGGTGGCCACCAATCACCGGTGACGGCAGTCGCCGCCTCTAATGGCCAAAATCCAAAAAAATACCCTTTTTAGCCTCGTTTTAACCCCTTTTTTAACTTTTTAAACCTTTTTCACCCCGATTTGAAGTAAAAATGACGAAAAATCAGAAAATCTTTAAGAAACCTTTCGGTTTCTCCTTCTCCAACAATACTGTCTTTCATCGGAGACAGTGGCCTCGGCCTCGCACCGCGAAGAAAAAAACGGCGCAAGTAAGAAGAGATTCTTTTAATTTTATTTTCGTAAAAACAAAGTAGATAAAAAACATATTACAATAATAATAATAACAAATTACCTCTTCTTCTTTTTTAAAACTTGTTGATGTTTTTTTTTTGTATATTTCTCTATATTTTTTTGTTGTAGAAAATTCATCTCCAATCTCTGGCTTTTATAGCCGATTATAAATATATTGTTCTTTTCTTTCTTTTATTGTTTCTGCTATTTTTATCATATGTCCTGTTTTCTTTTTCTTTGCAGGTGTTTGTGGTCAACGATGATGGAAGTTGCACCCTTGCCATTTCGGTCCAACGATGGCAGAGGTGGTAGTCCTCAGGCGACGCATCCGCTGACGTGGCTAGGAGCAGCGGTGTAGGGGTCTATGGTTTTTAGTTTTCTGAAAAACAGTTTAGGTTGTGGGCTATTGGGCTTTGTTTTTGGGCCATTTTCCATTTTGTAATTGAACTTTTAATAATGGACTTTGGTTATTTTTTATTTTTATTTTTTGGTTTAGTTTGGGTTGGGCCGGGCAAAATTGGGTTGTTACAGCTGCCCCTCTTTGCTCATTGTTGTGTAACGAGAATGGAGTAGAAACTTTAAAAAGGACCAATTTTGTTTGGTCTTGTCGAATCTCGACTTATTTGGTGCTTCTCTTTTTCAAGTAGCCTCATTCTAACCCACTGCAACTTTAGGGGTATAAGAATTGTAGTTTCAATCTACTCGGCTGCAACTTCAGGGAGATGAGATTCGTAGCTTCAATATGCTTCATTTCTATTTCAAAGAGATAAGATTTGTAGCTTGTAGCTTTAATATATTCCACTGCAACTTTAGGGAAATAAGACTCGCTATGGTAGATTTAATCCGACCTACTGTAACTTCAGAGGTATAGGATTTGTCGTTTCAATATGCTCCAGTGCAACTTCAGCGAGATAAGATTTGTAGCTTCAGTTTGCTTCATTGCAACTTCAGGGAATTAAGATTTGTAGCTTCAATCTGCTCTACTGCAACTTCACGGAGATAAGATTTGTAGCTTCTAGCTTTAATCTATTCCACTGCAACTTCAGGGAAAAAAAGACTTGCTATGGTAGATTTAATCCAGCCGACTACTACTTCTGAGGTATAGGATTTGTCGCTTCAATATGCTCCACTGCAACTTCAGCGAGATAAAATTTGTAAATTCAATCTGCTCCACTGCAACTTCAGGGAGATAAGATTTGTAGTTTCAATCTGCTCCACTACAACTTTAGGGATATAAGATTTGTAGCTTTAATATGCTTCACTGCAACTTCTGGAAGATAAGATTTGTTATATCAAATTCAATCCAACCCACTGTAACTTTAGGGGGTATAAGAATCATGGTTTCACCGATCTGTTACACCATTCTCTAGGGAACATGACCTGTAGAATCAATTTCATAGTCCTATATTTATGCCAAGCGATTAGAATGTTATGATTAAAATGAATCAAATGCTCCTAACTAGATGTATATGAATGATATTTGTATGAATGCAGAATGTCATTTCCAAGAATGATCCTCTTTTTAGTGTTTAGGTTGACATTGCTTGTTGTTCGTCAATGTTCTATCACCAATGTATTACCATGCCTTTTTGTTCAGATATGATATCTTTGACATATTTAGACTATTCGTTCCCAGATATTTCCCACCTTAGATTTGGTTAGTTCTAACTAGTGGTCCTGTTTCAAGTCCTTGACTATTTAGAAAACCTTTCAAAGCAATATGCAAAAATCCTTTTACTTGAATATTGTTAGTCCATTAATCGTTATTTCAATGTAAAAATGCTTGAAAAAGGTTGTAACAACGAACAAGATTGTAATTTATTGGGAGTAAAGCTCGAAGTGAATAGATTAATCAAAATAGCAAATATTGCTAAAATACAAAATGAGTAAGATGAAATTAGGTGCCCCAAATATTGCAACATGAGCTTATCTGCACAAACTTCTTGAGGACCATTTTGAGACTGGTATGTGTTTAGGAGATCTAGAGTACTTTGTTGATGCCCCAATATATAACGTTTCTCCTTCTGAGAAGACACGACTACCACATGTTCAATCTTTGATCTAAATTTGAGCTGCCCTTTTCTTGAGTTTTCAACTCAAAACCCTTTTGGTCTCAAGACGCCCTTTTATGAGTTTTTGCCTTGGCCTCTCCCCTTTTTATTTTTTATTTTTTAGGTGAAGTATTTCTTGACTGAATCTTAATTCACAGGATTAGGTAGTTTTTTTCCATCTATCTCGATCAAAATCAGTGTTCGTCCAGAAAAGGCCTTCTTTATCACATAAGGTCCTTCCTAATTCGGCATCCATTTTCCTTTGAAGTCTTTTTGTATAGGTAAGATCTTTTTCAATACTAGGTCCCCCTCATGGAATTCTCTAGGGCAAACCTTTTTGTCATAAGCTTGCATCATTCTTTTTTGGTACATCTAACCATGACAGATAACCTTCAGCCTCTTCTCTTCAATCAAGTTTAACTGATCATATCAAGATTGGATCCATTCTGCTTCATCTAACTTCAACTCTGACAAAACTCGGAGAGAAAGAACCTCGACTTTAATGGGAAAAATCGTCTCCATTCCATAAACCAATGAAAAAGGCGTTGTCTCGGTGCAGGTTCTGACAGATGTTCGATAAGCATCAAGGGCAAATGGTAACTTCTCATGCCAATCCTTATAAGTCTCTGTCATTTCCCCACGATCTTCTTAATGTTTTTATTGGCTGCCTCTACTGCACCAGTCATTTTTGGGCGATATGGTGATGAATTGTGATGTTTGATCTTGAATTGTCTACAAACCTCCACTATCATGCTGTTGTTCAAATTCAATACATTGTTAGATATAATCCTCTCTGGCATTCCATACTGACATATGATTTCTTTCTTCAAGAATTTGCTGACTGTCGACTTCATGACATTGGCATAGGAAGCGGCCTCTACCCACTTAGTAAAATAGTCGATGACCACAAAGATGAATCGATGCCCATTGGAAGCTTTTGGCGAGATCGGCCTAATGACATCCATGCCTCACATAGAAAAAGGCCATGGAGAAGTCATAATGTGAAGAGGTGAATGGGACATATGAATTTTTTCTACATAAATTTGGCATTTATGACACTCTTAGCATAACTGATACAATCATCTTCCATGGTGGACCAATAATATCTAAATCTCATGATTTTCCTGCCCATTGTAAAACCATTAGCATGTGTTTCACAAACACCTTCGTGGACTTCCTTCAAAATTTTCTTGGCCTCTACGACGTCCACATATCTTAGTAGCACTTGATCCTTTCTTCTTTTATATAGGATCTCCCCATCTAAGACATATTCATTAGCCAGTCTCCTCAGCGTCCTTTTATCATTCTCGGTTGCCTGATCAAGGTATTCACGATTCTTTACATATTGTAGTATATCGTGGTACCAAGGGTGATCATCCTTTTCTTCTTCCTCGATGTTGTAACAATGGGCCGGAGCCTCATAAATACTCATCTAGATCGGTTTTATATCCTCTTGTCTATTCACTTTGACCATGGAAGCTAAAGTAGCCAGGGCATCAGCCATCTGATTTTCATCTCATGAGAGGTAGCAGAAAATGATGTCTTCAAACTCCTTAATTAACTCAAGGACTAGCCTTTGATAATTGGTCAACTTGGGGTCTCTCGTCTCACATTCTCCTTTGAGTTGATAGATCACTAGTGCAGAATCCCCATATACCTCTAGTACTTTGATCTAGCATTCTATGGCTACACGGATATCCACGATGCATGCTTCGTATTCTGTCATGTTATTCGTGCAATTAAAATCTAGTTTACTAGTAAAAGGATAATGATCTCCATTTGGGGATACCAGAACTGCCCTAATTTCGTTACCCATAAAGTTTGAGGCCTCATTAAAATTTAGTTTCCAAGGATGTTCTTCTTAAGCACCTTCTTCAGTGGTCGCAACATACATCATATCCTCATTTGGAAAATCAAAATTTAAAGACTCGTAATCCTCTAAAGCTCTACTATCTAGAAAATCTGCTATTGTACTACCTTTTACTGCCTTCTAATTCACATAGATTATATCAAATTCGAAAAGCAAAATTTGCCATCGGGCCATTCTCCCATTCAAAACAGTCAACTCCATCATGTACTTTAGAGGGTCCATTTTTTAGATTAGCCAAGTTGTGTGGTACAACATGTATTGTCTCAGTTTTCGAGTCGTCCAGATTAAAGCGCAACACAACTTTTCAATTTGTGAGTATCTTATTTCAGATTTAGTAAACTTCTTACTGAGGTAATATATAACTCTTTCTTTCCTCCCTGACTCGTCATGTTGGCCAAGCACACATCTAATAGAATTCCCAAATATTGTCGAATACAGTATCAGTGGCTTATCTGGGCTAGGTGGCATCAGTATTGGGGCATTGGACAAGTAATGTTTGACGTTGTCGAAAGTCTTTTGCATTCCTCATCCCATACACCTAGATTATGTTTCTTAAGGAGATCGAATATGGGGTCGCATTTCTCAGTCAGTTGTGAAATGAACCGGGAGATCGATGCAATTTAATCTCCCTAAAAAACCCCGGACCTCCTTTTGAGTGCGCAGCGGAGGCAACTCCTGTATAGCCTTGACTTTATCTGGGTCAATCTCGATCCTCTTTTCACTAACTACAAATCCTAGCATTTTTCCCAATCTAGCCTCGAATGTATATTTTGCTGGATTGACCTTTAGCTGAAATTTCTTCAACCTCAAAAATAGTTTCCTCAAAACTTGTACATGTTCCTTTTCTATTAGGGATTTTTTGATCATATCATTGACATAAACCTTGATTTATTTGTGCATTATATCATGAAACAAAGTTACCATGGCTATTTGATACGTCGCTCCCGCATTTTTCAGTCCGAATGGCATTTCTTTATAACAAAATATTCCTCATATGGTTACGAATGTGGTCTTTTCCATGTCATTAGGATGCATCTTTATCTAGTTGTATCCGGATAAGCCATCCATGACGGAGAACAATGAATAACCTGTTGTGTTGTCCACTAAGGTGTCAATGTGAGGCAACGGGAAATTGTCTTTCGGGTTGGCTTTGTTTAAATTCTTGTAGTCTACACATATTCGCACTTTTCCATCTTTCTTAGAGACGGGGACTATATTGGCTACCCACTTCGAGTATTTAACTACTTGTAAGAAACCAGCATCGAATTGTTTCTTGACCTCTTCTTTTATTTTTAACAGGACGTCGGGCCTTATCCTTCGAAGTTTCTATTGAACCGGCTTGCATTATTCCTTTATGGGGAGCCGGTGTACCACGATATCAGTGCTTAGACCTAGCATATCTTGATACGACCATGTGAAGACATCTTTGAATTCTTTGAGTAACTCAATGAGGTCTCGCTTTGTCTCTGTAGTGATGCAAGCTTCGATCTTCACATCTCTCTTTTCTTGTTTGTCTCCCAAGATCACAATTTCTAACTGACTCTTTGTAAGGTAAGATTTGTTTCTCATCTTGTTCACCATCCTTAACAAATCAGGAGATAGGTTACAATCTCGATCATCTTCGAAGTCTTGAGGTTCCTCTAGACACATATCTTGCTCAAAAGGAGACTCTCAGTCAGCAGCAGCATCGCTTGTATCATTGATATCCGGAGACCTATTATAGGAATAAAGGAAGACCCAAAGAGCAAATGAATCTAAAAATAATTATCTGTGTGGTATGAGTATGAATGGAATGAAAAAAATAAAAGAATAGTTTTCGAAATGAGACACAAAAATGCATTTTATTGAAATAATAATAGTGGGCATATGCCTTTTTTCACAAAAGGTTTCTTATTGCTCTCAGGCTTAGAGCAATAAGTGTGTTTTGAACATTACTCTAAATTAGTTCTAAAAATTACAGGGATCTCTTCTGCAGTCCAATTGTTCAGAACACTTCCGGGGATATAAGGACGAATGCTTGATAGGTTTTCTTCCTCTATTCCTTCTTCAAATATGGCATTGATGTTCAAGTTTCCCAACATTCCTTCCGCAATTTCTTTTTCTGGCATTTTTCGTTTAGGATAAATGATTTATCCTGACACGAACATTTTAGATATATGGGGAAAGATCATCGGTTCCCACTTGACCTCTCCCCCCACTTAGTCGTGCTCTTCTTCTTTCTTGCTTCTTTTCCAGCTCCTTCTTTTGTCTTGCATTTGGCTTGTACCTTAAGCCAAAGTGGTCTTGTTTGTGCATCAGCATTGGTGTCTCGACTCTTCTTTGATGGTATTTTCCAAGTCCTCTTCCGGGTAAGGCTCTTTTCCCAACCATCAACTGCAGGCCCATCCTCGTGGTTTTGGATATTTTTGGCACTGGGATTTTTTTCCTTCAACAATGAAAGTTGCATTAACAAATTTCAGTGATCGAAAGGAACATTCTATTGCCTCTTCATTTGCTCCTATGTATGGTGTGTCACTAGTTACGAATGCAATGATATCCTCTCCAGCGTTTATCATTACCAGTCGACCCTCTATTACCAGTGTCAGTTTTTGGTGCAATGATAATGGCACTACCCTAGCTGAATAAATCCAAGGCATACCCAGCAAGCAGTTATAGGAGGATTTGATAACCATTACCAAAAAATCTTCCTCATATGTGTTCGGACCAATTAATAAAAGTATTTCAATCCTCCCCATCACCCTCATTTCTATACCATCGAATTCTCTCACTATATTTTGGCATGTCGTCATGTAAGAGCTATCCACTGGCAATTTATTCAGTGTGGATAGAGGCAAGACGTTCAGCACAGATCCATTATCGATTAATACTTCTGGTAATGTATATCTTTTGCAGTGGGTAGTGATGTGTAGAGCCTTCATGGATCCCATGCCCCTTGGAGGTATTTCATCATAATTGAAAAAGATGAAATTGTTGACACTTAGATTGTTAATCAAATGATCTAGCTTGTTTACAGAGATATTTTTAGTGACATAAGTTTTATTTAACACCTTCATCAATGCGTTACGATGTGTCTCTAAGCTCAGAGCAAGGCTAATACTGATATGCGACCTGGCTATTTGTGTAGCTGTTCTGCAACACTATACTCACTATGCTTCAAGAATTTCAGGAATTCCTTAGCCTTGTTCTTAGTTACTGGTTCATTAACAAGCAATCAAGTCTAGTCGCCCTTTCTTTCTTATGCTCAACTACTAGGGTTTTTCCTTTAATGGGCTCGGTTCTTGCACTTTCAGGGTCATAACGCCTCCAACTGCGCGTGAAGAAACCAATACTCTGGCCCTCTTTTGAAGTACCAGAGTTCTCCTCTCCCAGGACCATCATGTTACAATCATAATTCTATAAAACCATTTTTCTATCTTTGTAGGGAAAAGCCACGAGTTCTTGAATTATAACTCTTGGCGCAGCTTGTGTTCCTGCTTCATTATTTCTTGGTCGTGAAATAATCACCATCGGATGGTTGACTTTGTAGATGTTCTCCATTCATCCTTCCTCTGAGGCGCAAACATCTCCTCCTTCCAAGCCTTTGGCATCTTCAAAGAATTCCAATTCTTTGTTATCCATCAGACTTTACGTTAGAGCTCTGAACTCAGCGCACTCCTATATTTCATGACCTTCTTCAGCATGGAACTCATAGTAGATCCTCACTCCTTTGGGCATCCCTTCTAAATCTTGAATGACTAATCCCATGTCTATCATTTTTTGCCAAACCCATTTTACTGGGGATTTCACTTCTGTAACATCGATTTTGGTCCTCTTTCCTCCACTCTCAATTATCGCGTTTACCCTTTGGTCAGAATGACTGGGTAACGGGTTTCCTGCCATATTAGGTCCCGAGGGATCATCAAACCTTACAATCCCCATTTTGATGAACCTCTCAATCAACTTTTTGAAGGTAACGCAGTTCTCAATTGAGTGTCCCATTATTCCTGCGTGGTACTCGCATAGAGCATTTGCATCATACCATTTTGGGAACGGAGGTTACATGGGTTTTAAGTAAAATGGGGATAACATATGCGCATAGAGCAAATTCTTATATAACTCTCTATATATCATCGGAACAGGTGTGAATTGGAGTTTTTCTGCATTTGGCCTTGAGTTTGATTCTTGCCTCGAAGGGCCTTGATGGCTAGTTGTCATGGTCTTCGATTGGCCTACAATGACCAGTTTTGAATAGCTCTTATTATACACACTCGCGGTGTTTGCTTTATTTTCTTTCTTTCTCGAGGCTGACCTTTTAGCGTTTTCCCCCGCGTCTATTCCCCCACTCCTTACTGCATTTTCAATCATTTCTCTGGACATTACTATATCTGAGAAGCTCTTGGTAGCACTTCCCAACATATGGTTAATGAAAGGGGCTTTCAGAGTGTTTATGAAAAGTATTGTTATCTCCTTCTCCAGAAGAGGTGGTTGAACTTGTGTTGCCACCACTCTCCATTTTTAAGCATATTGTCTAAAACTTTCACTTTGCTTCTTCTCCATGTTTTGCAGCGTAATCCTATTGGGTGTCATGTCTGTCACAGGGCTGTATTGTTTCATGAAAGCCTGTGCCAAGTATTTCCATGAGTTTATTTTGGCAAGACGCTGATTGTACCATTTGACAGCTGACCCGATCAAACTATCCTATAAACAATGGATTAATAATTGGTCGTTATTGATGTATCCCATTACTCTTCAGCAAAACATTGTGATATGGCTTTAGGACAACTAGTCCTATTGTATTTTTTGAATTCTGGAGTTTTGAATTTTGGTGAGAGCACTAAATCTGGGACTAAGCTAAATTCCTTAGCAACGACCCCACAAAGGTAGTCAATACTCTCCATAGCTCTGAATTTCTCCTCCAACCACTTGCATCGATCTTCTAGCTGTTTTGGCAATTCTACTCTTGCTCTATCCATTTTTGCCATGTCGTCCAGATCTGAAACAACTGGGTCGGTCGAATTATCTCCGGGATTGGACGTAATTCACCGGTGCTGAAGAGCCGACCTGGTATTGTTGAGGTCTTATGGTAACGAGTACCCTTCGTGGATATGTATCTGGTTGGGCTTGGACATTCACTAGGGTAAAGCCTGGGGGTATCTAGGGTCTTCGTTGTCATCCCCAAAGTTAATCATAGCACTTTTCCCTTTTCCAATCCCTCCGGCCAGCAATTGAGTCAATTGGCTTATGATGCTTCGTTAGGACTCTTGTATTTGATCCATCATGTCTTGTTGTACCTTACCTAATTGGTCCTGCAACTGCGCTTGAAACTGATCTTGCACGTCTTTCTGAATTTGTTCTAGTCTCTCTAACCTTTGATCCATTGCTTTGGTTTTACCGCGGGTACCGTAATGATATTCGATTGGAAAATTCTTGTTGGTTTCCAGGGTAACTATCATAATTTCGATTAATTAAGGTCTTTTTATGAAATTTAATGTATATGATGAAATGTAATATTGATGAATGAAAAATGAATGCAAAAAGAGGCATTGATTCTGATTCAATTCTATTAGAACAACTTTACTAGAAAACAAATCTCTTTACATAAAACAGATATATTTTACATATACGGCATTGCCCTAACACTCAAAGCCTTGATTTTCCTAAGAAGCCAAGCTAATTCTTGGCCTCGATCTGATTTCGATTCGTATCTCAAGCTTAGCATGTCAGTTTGAACCGTTAGGGTTTGCAAATATTCGGCTACATCCTGTACTTAAGTCAAAGCTTCGCCCATGATGTGATCTCTATCCTTGATTTGACTTTGAGAGCGTTGGAGTTGCTCTTACCAAAGTTCATTGTTCGTTTCAAGAAGTTCAACTTGAAGTTCACAATTTTGTAGTGCGGCCTCAAGCTCTTCTATCTTTCCCTTCATCTCTTCAATCTTTTTCAGGTTTGCTTTCAGCTCAATCGCGGAGTTGAGACTACGATATTGATGCAGTGACCTTTCTAATTCTTCTACCTGGGCTCTCAATCCAACCTTTTCATTCCAGCTTTCTAACAAATCCCTTTCTAGAGCATCTTCTTGAACTCGAGCATCTTGGAATTTCTTTTCCCACTGATCAGCTCTAATGTTTTTTTCTTGGATTTCTTGCTTAATATTAAGTAAAATAAAAACAATTTTATGCTTAATTGTCATCTTCTTCAACTTAAATAAGAAAGAAAATAAGGGTTTTGGAAGCTTTGAAGGTTCGACCATTGTTGTTCAAGCATGTAAGTCTGTTTTAGCTCGATTTTTGATGATTTTTATGTTTTTGTGATCGTTGCATCTAGTACTAGCTAGCCCGTGCCTTAATTTTTGAATTTGTTCATGAGTTTGTGAATTTCTATTGATGATTATTTGAGCTTTTGGATGTTTGATGATAAAATATGAAAAATTGATGATAGTTTAATATTTTGTAAAGTGATTTTTGACAAAAATGTCAAATAGGGATTATATTGTGAAATGTGTAAATTAAGGGGTTAAATGTGTGAATAAATAATAAATATGAGCTGATATGTACATTAGGAAAATTTGGCTAGCATGTATTAGAATTAAATTGTGTGAATTTTGTGTATTTATGAAATAGGAACTAAATTGTAAAAATATGGAACTTTAGGGGCTAAAGTGTAAAAAGGCCCAAATATGTGTTTGTGGACTGAATTGAGTGATTTGATGAATAAATGAATTAATTTTGAATGTATATAGATTAAGAACGAAAGAAATCAGATTTAGATCGGGGAAAATCAAAAGTTATCGAATAGTTGATCCAGTCCGTTTATCCCTAATACGAGGTAAGTTTATGTAACAATTCGATTTAGACCCTAGTCGGAATAGTGGTTTTGGAACCATGGATCCGAGTCAGAAAAAAATATTTTAATATTATTTTCTGTGTTTACAATATGTGATTAAGCATGTGTGAAAGTTTCGTGAATTAATTTTATTGTTTGTGTGCTTAATTTGATAAAAGAACTCAATCGCATAAAATGCAAAGGTTAGCTATTAATGTGTATGTGTCGAATTGTTATTGTCTTTAATATGTGAAGTCCTTAAGAGGTTATTATGCCATTGATATGGTTAATGGACATTTATAACCAACCATTATATAAGTTTATATGTTAAATAATAAGGATAAATAGGTAAATTAGTTAATAAGTTTAATTATAATAAAACAAAAGCTAAAAAAAAGCATTCATTCATCTTTTTTGCACCGAAAATTGAAAGAAAAAGAAGGGTTTAAAGCTTTGTTACATTCGACACTTGCAAGTCTTAATTAAGGTATGAGTTTTGTTCGGTTTTTGATAATTTCTACGTTTTTGTGATCATTACTTCGAGTACTATCAAACCCATGCTTTAATTTTAGAATTTGATGAAGATTTTGAGATATACCATTGATGATTTTATAAGCTTTGTGATGTTAATTGATGAAATATGAAATATATGTGTTAGATTGACATGTTTTGTCTTAGGATTTTTGATGAAATTGAGTAATTTGGACTAAATTGTGAAAATAATATTTTGAGGGACTAAAATGTATATGGACTTGTATGATCATGATGATTATTCGGCTAAGCATGGGTACAAAGAAATTATGTGTATTTTGTGATTTTGTGAAATAATGACTTAAACGTCAAAATGTGAAATTTGAGGGTTAATTTGTAAATTGCTCTAAATGTGTGTTTTTGGATTGAATTGAATAATTTGGTGAATAAAAGTGTTAAATTTGATATGTATAGATCAAGAACCAAAGAAAATGGATTTAGACCGAGGAAAGTCGAAAGTGACCGAGTAATCAAATCCGTCCGTTTATATCCGTACGAGGTAAGTCTATATACAAATAAGCATATTTGTGTTAATTTATTCATGTTCATATGAAATTGTATTGTGTTGGATGATAATGGAAGATGTACATGTGAAATTCAAGAAAGTATTGACAAAGTGTCAATGTTCGAAAAGTCCCGTACGAACGTTAGGAATAGATAGGATTCATATGTCATGACATAGGATTTCGATATGTGATATCGTGTAAGACCACGTCTGGGACGTTGGCGTCGATTTGAGAATTACGTGTAAGACCATGTCTGGGACAGTGGCATTGATATTTGATTACATGTATGACTACATCTGGGACCTTGGCGTCGATTTGAGAATTACGTGTAAGACCATGTCTGGGACAGTGACATTGATATTTGATTACATGTATGACCACGTCTGGGACGTTGGCATTGTACGAGTATTCCAAGTTATCCGAGTATCCTATTTGATTCCGAATGGTTCAACGGGCAAATTTCGAGAAATGGAAGACTATGTGAGATGTGTAACTGATTCAGGTATGTTTGAAATGTATACTATGTTTGAGTATGAAAGGTAAGTATATGTGAATTTGAAAAAGTGAGATATGAGTATAACTTGTTGAGACAAAATATGATATATGTATGAATGTGCTATGATCTAATGAGATACATGGAGATGTAATTTGTTGTCAAGCAAATGGTTAGATGCAATTGAGCTAAAGAAGAAATATGAATATGCTATTGAGATATGTTAAAGTTCTTGTAATTGAAATGGTTATAAATGTTTTATATGTTAAGTTTATTTGTATATGGCTTACTAAACTTTTGAAAGCTTACTTTGTGTGTGTTTGCTTTGTTTTATAGATCATCAAAGCTACGAAAGGCTCGGGGATTGTTGAGGATCATCACCACACTATCAAACTCTATTTTGGTACCTTTTGAATGTGTACATAGATAAGTATGGCATGTATAGGCTAGTTGTTTTGGATTATGTTTGAGATGTATATATATAAGCTATGTGATATGGCTTGTAAATGAGATGATATATGGTAAATATTAGCCTATGTTTTGTGATGCAAAGTTGGTATATTTGATATGCATTTGAATGGTTAGAAAAGATGGATATTATTGTTATGATTTGGTTGCATTTTGAAGGTATGAAATGTGTTTGTTTGTGCTTGTAGGATTGACCCAAAATGGATGGCAAATTGGCCTTGTAAATAGCCTATATTTGCCCACACGGTTGAGCACACGGGCATGTGGCTCGACCGTGTTCCTTAAATTTGCAATTTGATTCAAGTCAGTGTCGACCACGGGCTAGGCACACGGGCGTGTGACTGGCCGTATGATGCAAGTCAGTATGTATGCCCTGTTTTGTCACGGCTTGGACACACGGGTGTGTCTGAAGCCGTGTACCCACACGGGCGTGTAACCTCTGTAACTTTGAAAAATGTTAAGTTTTCGAAAAGTTTTGTATGAGTTTGGTTTAGTCCCGAACCCTTCCCAAAGCATGTTTTAGGTCTTTTAGACCTTTTAAAAGGGGCAAAGTGATTATGATTAATGATGTTTAGTTGATATGAAATGTATGTTCGTAAAAGTTTAGATTTTTTCGGTAATGCCTCTTAACCCTATTCCGATTATGGTTGCGGGTTAGTGGTGTTACAGTTCATATGAAAATAAATGTCTTTCAATTGAATTATATATGTTTAATTGTCATTGAACTGATTTGAATGTTGAATGATCAAATACGAGCAAGAATCGACAGGGTTACAATATCTGAAAGTCCTGTATGAACCTTAGGAATAGTATAGGATACAAATGTCATGACATAGGATTATCGAGATGTGATTACGTGTAAGACCATGTTTGGGACATTAGAATCGTTATATGATTTTGTATAAGACCCTGTCTGGGGCAGTGGCATCGATATGTGATAACATGTAAGACCATATCCGGGATATGGCATTGTACGAGTTATATATGATTTTCGAGTATCCTTAACGATTCCAAATGGTTCAACGGGCAAAGTCAAGTTGAGAATGAATATGTGAATGAGTTAAGTGACTCAAGTACGTACGAGATTCATACAAGTATTGAAAAGGGGAGTATTTGATGAATTCACTTATGATTTTGATTATGAGTTCAATGGGAAAGGTTTGTGAGCTTTTATATGCTTATTCATGATTTGCCTATTAAAGAAAATGATGTTGATTCATGTGGTAATTTTATTTTTATATGTCTTACTAAGCATTTAAAGCTTACTTTGTATGTTCTTTCCCTGTTTTATAGATAATCGAAGCTAGCTCAGACTCAGGGATCATCAGGAACCTCATCACACTATCAAACAACTTGTTGGTACTTTTGATGCTGTAAATATGGTATATGACATGTATAGGCTAGTGTTAGGATGTTATGTTTTGATTTATGATATTAGCCATGAGATTTGGCTCATAAATGATGTAAATGTGGGTGTGTATTTGGCCATTTGAGTTGGCTTAATTTATGAATTTGATAAGTGATATGTGATGTATATATGGCATTGTGTTTTGGCATGTTTGGAATGGTTGAAGATGAGATGGTATGTTGTGGCTTGATTTTAAGATGATGATCTGGTATGTTTTATGACATGAATTAGTTGATAAGATAATGAGAAAAATGCATAGAGAAGATAGGTGAAATTGTTGGTAATGGCATATTGTTTTAGTATGTTTTGGATTATGATTTGAGTAGTGAAATGGATGGATTTTAAATGGCATCATTTGTATATGAAATAGCATGTTTTGGTTGCCTATAAATGTGTTGAAATGGTATTATTTTGGTTGTTTAGGTGAGCATGAGAAAGGGTGGCAAAATTGGCCTATCTTGTAAATGTCATAAGTTTTTGAGAATTTTCGTATGTTAACGGTTTAGTCCCGAACCATTTCTAAAGCATGTTTAAGGCCTCGTAGGCCTTTATAAGGGATAATGTGATTATGATCGAATGGTGTTTAAGAATGAATGCATAAATGTATGTTATATTTTGTGATTTGATCGGTAATGCCTCGTAACCCTATTTCGGCGACAGATACAGGTTAGGGGTGTTACACTCCCCATATCCTGATAGAGGGACCCAGTTGAAATCTCTGCATAAGTACAAAATTTCACCAGGGATTATCCAAGGGGCCCTTCATTCAAAATCTTTGTCTTCAAGACTCTGGAGAATTGTCATCCATTTCTCCTCAGAAATTTTGTCTCATCTTGGAATAGCCACGAATTCTTTCAACGGAGAGTAGTTTTTGGAGAACACTCGATAAGAGACCTTTTCTACCTTCCAAAAGTGGCTATGGAACCAGGCTAACAAGAGTTGTGCACACTCGATAAATCTTCCTTCACCTGCTTTCCAGCACACATTTAAAGATCTGAAAGTTTTAGCCAAAATTGTCGGGATGGGCGTGACCTTTTTGTCAAGCCGGTCAAAGAGGTCTGAAACTGCATCATCTATGTGCCCTAGTGCTTTGAAAAAGATGACCAACCCGTAAATACTCAAGGCAAAGACGTCGACTCTTTTCTTCGTATCCGGATGTACGAAAATCAAATCCCACAAACTTTTCCAAGGGATGCATTTACTATCTCCCTTTTGTTTAATCCGGGCTGCGACTTATTGCTCGCTCATCCCAGTTATGGTCATTAGCCTCTTTAAGAAATTTGGGATGTCAGTGGCTCTAGAATAAGCTTTTTCGGTTTAGATCCTTAGGCAACGAAGTAGAGTTGTGTACTCTTCTATGGTGGCACCAAGTCTACCTTTCCAAAAGTGAAGCAGCTATAAGCGGGATTCTAAAACTGGGCAAGAGCTCGAAATAAGTGCTTATCCACTTTGACATTGAGTAAATAAGGCAAATCACCATAGTCATGGTAGAATAACTGCTTGGTTTCGTCATCCCATTGGTCCAACATTTCTTTCAACTCTTGAAGATTATTCTAAGTTACACTGATGCAAGTGAAATTCCACAGTTCTGACATATATCCCTCCGTCAGGCTGTCACCCTTCTCTTGTTGTGTCTTATCGGACCATATTCGTATGGTCGCATTGTCTTTCACTTTATCAAGAAATCCCTTTTCCATGACAAGCTCTCTATTTAGCAACTGAACGCGAATCAACACCCTTTTCTATGATGAAAATGCAATGCAATGCAATCACAGCCAAAACAAAATGAAACAAGTCAATACATTTCATACAAAGCTAGAATACAAAGCAAGAAATAATAAATAGAACATCTATTCGTGTAACCACTAGAGGTTTGATATGGTTCTACCTAGGGTAGGTTCTTAGAGCTCAATATATGTGGCTCGGTTCTAAAGTAAGGGTACCTGAACCAACAGATTCCTCAATCCTCACCCATTATAGGCTCATATAGACCGAGTTCAGTTCAAGGGAATACATTTCCCTATGGCTATACGGAGGTGAAGACCTCACGAAGACATAAGTATCAGTGTATCCCGAAAGCGATCCACTATCCTATACGAAGGTGAAGACCTCACGAAGGAATAACTTCCAACTCCCACTTAAAAAATGTAAAATGGAACAATTATGCAATGCAATATATGGGAAAACATACAAAGAGAAACTCTCGAACCAATAAAACAGGTGTATTAGATCGCTATGTAACCCGAGATATCAAAGACAAAACATGAAGGATGAAATGCAATGAAAGGATCGTTAATTTAAATCAAATTATCAATTTTCGACAAAAAGACCAAAAAGTAATCAACTCGCGGCTTGACTCTCTTATTTATCCCTAGTGGAGCCGCCATGCTGTCGAAACCTTTTTTTGAAATCAACTATTCATTTAAAAAGAAAATGGAGTCGCCACCAATCCTTTTTAATTAGGTATGATCGGATCACCTCAAAGTTTGGTCATTTTAATAAAATGTTAGATTTATTAAAATTATTTTTTGTTTACAAAAATCCGGGAAACGGGTTCGGGAGTCAATTATGTATGAGGAAGGATTAGCACCCTCATAACGCCCAAAATTGGTACCTAGTTGATTACTTGTTGTTTTAATGTCAGAAGTTGAAAACTCGAAGAGAAATTAAAATATGATCCCTCTTTGCACAATTTTTTAATCACTTAACTAAATTAGAACTAATGTAAGAGGTTTTCTTATCTCGAGGCAACCAAAACGAAAGCGTCATGTCCCGTAAGTTAGGGCACGACATCTTGAATTCTCAAAAACAAGATTGCTCATTATTTAATTATTACTTAAGTCTTATATATTTTGAATTTTAAAAGGATGCTCGTTTATCTTGGTTCAAGGAAAAAAATCATACCCCCTAAGTTAGGGCATCATTTCTCGAATACCTAAACAAAGAACATTGCCTCGAAAAAAATTCATTTTTTATGTATCAGGTAAAACGAATATAGCATTTAATGCGATGTACATTTGATTTATTTGGGCGTGGTATAAAACTGGATAAGTATATTTAAACACGACTCGTGGCATGATTGTAGCAAAATAAAATAAAATGGAAATGTGTAAAAAAATGAAACGATGATATACGAAAAATAAAAATGTCATGCTAGTAAATGACAATGATATAACTATAATAGTAATAAAGCACCAATTCATAATAACAGTGGCCTTAATCATAATATAATTACTATTCTAATACTAATATAAATAGTCAAAGAAAGATAAATAATAATAATAATAATAATAATAATAATAATAATAATAATAATAATAATAGGAACAACAAATGTGCAAATAAAAGAAAAATGAATAATATAAATTTTAAATATAAAAAGGGTAAAGAAATAGTAAATAAACAGTTCCCAAAAAGCTGAAATTAAATAAATAAATGACTGAATCGAAATTTAAATGAAATTAAAAGCATAAATTGTGATAAAATAAATAAACAAGTAAATAAATGACTAAAATGTGAAACGCTAAAAGGAACATGGACAAAATGGGAAATTATTCCCAACTCCATTAAACGCTCCGTTCCTTTGGCAAATTAGGGGACTAAATTGAAAGCAATTTAAAAATAAATGGTGCAATCTAAAAAAGAAAAAAAACAAAGGAATTAGAACCATATTAAAAAAGGTTCAAAGGCGGAAGGACTAAGGCAAAAAATAGACCACTTTACAAAAACATACGGATCCCAGGGGATCCGGGTCGGTCGACAGGTCAAGCTTTAAAACGACGTCGTTTTGGGACTTATGAACATCGGCCAAAACGGCGTCATTTAGTCCTCTCTATATAAATCATTTTTTTTTTCAAAAACTTCAATCTACTTAGGTTTTTTTTTAAAAAAAGAAAAACTTTGAAACCCTTTTTTTTCTCTTAGCCTTTCCCTTAGTCCGGCCTTTGAGCCGCCGTAGGCCACCGTGGTGGCCACAAGTCATCGACAACGGCTACCGCCGCCTCCGAAGGCCGGAATATAAAAAAAATACCCTTTTAAGCATCGTTTTAACCCTTTTTAAAACCTTTTTCACACCGATTTGAAGTAAAAATGACAAAAAATTAGAAAATCTTTAAGAAACCAAAAGGTTTCTCCTCCTCCAACGATACTGTCTTTCATCGGAGACAATGACCTCGGCCTCGCATTGCGAAGAACAAACGGTGCAGGTAAGAAAAGATTCTTTTAATTTTATTTTCGCAAAAACAAGGTAGATAAAAAAATAGACTACAATAATGATAAAAAAAACAAATTACCTCGTTTTTTTTTAAATTGTTGATTTTTTTTATATTTCTCTGTCTTTTTTCACTGTAAAAAATACATCTCCAATCTCTGGCTTTTATAGCCGAGTACAAATATATTTTTCTTTTCTTTCTTTTGTTGTTTTTACTATTTTTATCATCTATCCTATTTTCTTTTTCTTTGCAGGTGTTTGTGGTCAACGACGATGGGAGTTGCTCCTTTGCCATTTCGGTGCAACGATGGTAGAGGAGGAAGTCCTCGGGCGATGCATCCGCTGACGTGGCCAGGAGCAGTGGCGTAGGGGTATAGGGTTTTTAATTTTTTGAAAAAAATTTAGGTTGTGGGCTGTTGGGCTTTGTTTTGGGGCCATTTTGTAATTGGACTTTTACTTATGGACTTTATTTATTTATTTATTTATTTTTTGGTTTGGTTTGGTTTGGGTTGGGCCAGGCAAAATTAGGCTGTTACAATATTTAAAATATTAAATGTTGCAATTTTCATTTTCAGTGAAACGGAAATTTTCAAAAATAAAAATTTTCAATAATTTATCAAACGCATTTTTAGTCCTAACAGTGTTAAAAATCACAACTTAAATTTTGCTTCCCTAAATTTTAAATATTAAGATATTAGAAAATAAATTGAATAAAAAATAAATTTAAAATATAAATATCATAAAACTAACTAATGATCATCAAACATATCTTCCATCTGTCCTTAACGTCATTTTCATTTGAATATGGTAAAATGGAAACTAATAAATAATCAAAATAATTAATTTTTTTATAATCAAAATCAACATACCCACTTAGAAAGTTTGATCCTCCGTAAAATAATGCAACATTTAAGGTCTCATTGATATATCTTAGGATCCTTTACAACATTCCAATTCTTTTTACCTAGATTCGTCATGTATTGACTAACCACTCCCACTGCTTGTGCAATGTCCGGTCTTGTACAAATCATAGCGAACATTAACCTTCCCACTACTGATACATACAGTACTTAAGACATCTCCATCCTCTCTTCTTCACTGTTAGGACTCATACTGAAGGATAATTTGAGGTTAATAGAAAGAGGGGTAGAAATATACTTACAAGCTTGCATGTTGAATCGTGACAAGATCTTCTTCAAGTAATTCTTTTGTGAAAGCCAAATCTTCCTATTACTTTTATCTTGGTGTAATTGCACCCCTAGAATCTTGTTTGTTGGTCCCAAGTCCTTCATTTTGAATTCCCTAGCTAATTGTGCCTTTAATTTTTCAATATGATCTTTGTGTAGGCATGCAACCAACATGTCATCTACATATAACAACAATATAACAAAATATTTTTCATCAAACCTCTTGAAATAAGCAGAAGGGTCTACATTGAGTCTATTGTATCCAAGGCTCATGATGAAGGAATCAAATCTCTTGTACAAACACCTCGACGCCTGTTTTAGACCGTAAAGAGTTTTGTTCAACCTGCAAAGTAAGTTCTCATTTCCTTTTTATTCAAATCCTACAGGTTGAAGCATATAAATTTCTTCTTCAAGATTTCCATGAAGAAAAGTAGTTTTAACATCTAGCTGCTCTAATGTAGCACACATTGTTAAGACTACCCACACTATTGTCAATCGTACCACAGGAGAAAATATTTCATTAAATCAGTCTTCTTTTTGAGCATATCCTTTTATCACCGATCTTGCACGATACTTTCCACTTGATTGTCACCATTTCGTTTGATTTTGAAGACCCACTTGTTACCAATTGTCTTCTTTCCTTATGGTGGAGACATAAGTTCCTAGGTATTATTTTTATGAAGAGCTTCAATTTCTTCTTGCATTACTGCCACCCACACAAAAGCATCTAAGTTGTTCATTGCCTCCTCGAAAGTTAATGGCTCTACATCCTTCGTTAAAAGAAAAATATGCAATATTGCCTTCCATAACATAATTTGAGTGCCAATCGAGACACCTTTTTACACTATTTGAATGGCGAATTGTTGGAGCTTCAAAATTCTCTTGTTCTAATTCTTCATGCTCAAGTTCTACTTCAAAAGAATCATTTTGTTCAAACTTCTTTCCACCTATATCATTACAACCATTGACTTTTCTTTTGAAGTGCTATCATATTGTTTTTTTTTTTTTTTTGTAGCTTATCTTTTACAAAGATAACATCCTTGCAGATTATAACTTTGCAGGCAATGAGATCCCACAAGCGATACCCCTTTACTCCATCAACATACCCCAAGATTTTATATTTTTTGGATTTTGGATCCAACTTTGTAATTTCTTGGGCATTGTACATCACGTACACAATACTTCCAAATATATGGAGGTTTGAATAATTAACTGGTTTACCAGTCCACATCTCCACCAGTGTCTTCAACTTAATTGCAGTTGATGGAGCCTAATTTACCAAATAACATGCTATATTGACTGTTTTTGCCCAAAAAGTTTTCTCCAGGCTCATAGCTCCAAACATTGCTTTTGTTCTTTCTAACAAAGTATTGTTCATCTGCTCTACCACTCCATTTTGTTAAGGAGTGTATGCCACTGTGAATTGTCGTTTGATGCCTTCTTTCTTACAAAATTCATCAAATTCATCACTTGTATATTCTCCTCCATTATTTGTTCTAAAACACTTGATCTTATTTCCAGAATCAAGTTCCACTCACACTTTAAAAGTTTTGAAGGTCAAAAACCCATATGCCTTCCTCTTAATAGGGTACACCCAAAATCTCCTAGAGTAGTCATCAATGAATGGGAAAAAAATACTTTGCTCCGCCTAGGGATGAAACTGATGCCTTTCATACATTAGAATAAAAACATCAGTTTCTAGAACAGCCTTGCTTCTATAATTTGATATGTTGAAACTTAAACAATGTTACTTACTTGTAATACAATGTTCACACAAAAGAAGTGATACCTTTGTTAGACCTAGAAGTAGCTTTTATTCCACAAGGATTTTCTTTCCTTGTTCTGACATGTGTCCAAGTTTCTAATGCCATAGCATTGCAGAATCTGAACTACACGAGGCAACAAATGCTCCTACTTCTTTCAAAGCCTCTCCCTTCAGCATATATAAATTTGCAGCTATATTTTCTCCTTTCATTACCACAAGTGCTCCATGGAACACTTCCATGACTCTTTTCACACTTTCAATTTTACTAGCACTATTATCCAACAATTCGTAGGATAATACACTTTTCTTTAGGCCTTTCACATGTCGCATTTCTCAAACTATTTGAATTGTTCTATCATACATCTTCAATTTGATAGTCCCAATGCCAGTGATCTCTAAGTCATGATCATTGCAACTTTACGTAGATCCTCCTGAGACAGGTTCATAATGATGAAACCATTTTCTTCTAGTGGTCATGTTATATGTGGCTCCCGAGTCAATAAGCCATACATCTACAAATCTATTCTTGCCTTCCATAGTCGTTGCTGCTTCACAACTGAGAGCATTTCCATCATCTAAAATGTTTGCAATATTTCCTTAAGGATTAGAATTTTTAGGTAAACTCCAACAATCCCTCTTCAAGTGGCCTTTCTTGCCACAATTGTAGCACTTTAAATTCTTCTTACTTCTCGATTTTGATCTACCATGATTGTGACTCCTACTTTGCCCAAGTTTTGTTGATCTTCCTCTCATCACTGTTAAAGACTCTGCTTGTTGTGGATTCGTTTGTCTGTCTTCCTTGTTCTTGGCCGATTTTCTTCTTCCAAAATAGTAGCTGCAACAACATCAAAGACTAGATAATCCATAAAGATGTTTTTTATCAAGTTGATGATGAGTTGATCATACAAATCAGGCAGGCTTTGAAGTAGAAGTTTAACACGTTCTTGTGGCTCTATTTTATAGCTTAGAGATGTAACCTGAGAAAATAGAGTATTCAACGTGTTTAAGTGCTCTGTAACTGAAGTAGATTCTAACATCTGAAGAGTGTAAAGTTTCCTCTTAAGGAAAATTTTATTATGCAGTGATTTGGCCTCGTACAATTTGGTGAGATATCTCAAATCTCCTTTGTTGTCTTCATCTTTTCTATGCTTGGCAATACATCATCTGCTATTGTTAAATGAAGATATGCAATAGTATTCTCGTCCATCTTGCTCCATTTGTTATCATCTGTAAAATTTATCAACCTGTCACTGATAGCTGCTAGGCAATTGTCTTTCCTCAAGATATCCTTTATCTTTAACTTCCACAATGAGAAATTACTCATGTTGAACCTTTCAATCTCAAATTGTGTTGTCATTACTTCTATAACATATAACTCCCACTATTTCATTATTTGATGTGAATAGTGCCCATCAACTTCGATGAGTAAGTATTAATCTAACTTACTTTCTATTAGGGAGGATCCACCTTTCAGTGACAACCATAGAGAATATGATAAGTAGATATACACACTCAAACTTGGCTTTGATATCACTTGTTACGAATACGGTTGTCATAGAGCAAAATTGCAACTGATAATTTGAGAGAATAATAGTGAAAATAAGGAAGACACGAATTTTACGTGGAAAAACCCTTAATTAATATAGTGAAAAAGCCACAGACAAGGATAGAAGAAATTCATTATGAGAAAACTATGAATTACAATTTCTCTCAATTGAACAAAGAGAAAACAATTAAAATTCTATCCTAATAAAAGGAGAAACAAAACTCTCTAAAACTTTCTAACTTCTCTGGTTATGGAATGATTTTGGGATTGAGATTATTTTAAATGCTAAAATGGTTACGCTATTTATAGTTGAAATTCAGGGACCAAACTATAAATAACCTATTAATGTAAAAGACTAAAACAACGATTATCCCTTTAATAAATTTCCAACTTGCAACAACTAGCCTGGTGGCTTTTTTTTAATGGCTTTCAATACAACCAACTTTAACTTGGCATTAATCTACAACAATGGCAAATCAACAAGAAGATCTTCCCCAAAATTATCTAGAAACTAACTTTGATACCAATTGTTAGTGATGAGATGTTGATCGATTGTATTATGAGTTGCAACTAAAGATACAACTAAAATTGAAAAGTAAAAATAATGCACATAAGAACTAGTTAAGCAGTTCAAAACCATTTCCAGTGTCTGCAAGGCTTTGCCAATAGAGTATTCCACTATGAATCAACACTACAAGATGTGATTTAAGCACAATTCACTCACCATGTTACAACCTCACTCGTATATATTCAACTAGATTCACTACCTGCTAAGTCTTTCCTTCTTGAAAGCTTATTTACAAACTGAACAAAAATAGTTTGTTAACAAGTTCCTATACTGAATAGGATACTACTGTCTCAAATTCGCACTTAACCCAATAAAATAAGTCATAATATATCGGTAGTGTTATACTTGTAAATCTCCAATTAGTATGATCGATCAATGCTTCTTGAATTCCTTTCGGGTAAGTGCTCTAAAAAGGCATACAATAAAGGTTTATCTTCTTTACTTCTTCAAAATTAGTATCTCTCGAAATATGGTAAATAGATCAGACTAGGACTCTTCAAAAATATTCTTTAACTCATTGAATAATTGTATCAATCACAAAATCTTGTATATTGTTGTTGAAAATATTTAAAATATATATATAATGAATAATTAAGATATTTAAGTAAAAATATATCAACAAATAAGGCAAGCTGTACAAACTGAGTTGGAACCAACAATATTAACATTATTAAAATCAATTGTAAAAAATAAACATCAAATCAAAATCACTCAAACTCTAATTTGATAGGCTCATAAAGTCTCCGAAATTTCAAAATATTGGAGAAACAAACATCAAATATCGTATTTAATATTAGATAACTAACATAGAACAATCAAATGAAATTAGCTTAGAAAGAGAACTACTTGGTTTATTAATAAATACATGGACCCAAATTAACAAATCGTTTTCTTCATGCATACACTCAGCAAATGATGTCGAATCATTACATTTTTCACATAAAAGAAACCACTGTATAACTATAAACCCCCTCTAGGAAAGCTTCTCCCTTGTATCTCTATCTCTCAATATATCTCCATTATCTTTCATTTTAAGTAGTCTTTCAACTCTTTCTATAAACCTGAAGAAAGGAAGGAAGCTAGCTGAATCCTGACAGCCTAAACCCAATGGCTAAAACCTGTATCTCAAACTGCATCAATGACACCAGGGTCCCTCTTCCAGTCAGGCCAACCTACGTGAACCTCTATAAGTGGCCGGAATCTGATGCTGAGTTTGTAAGGTCACTGAGCTCTGACTGGCGCAGTAATGGAGGTCGTGCACACCCCACGGTTGTTGATAGCATTTCATGCAGGCAAATATACCTGAGGAGCTACACGTTTCATAGGAACAACCAAACCGAGACTGAAAACACAAAATGTTTTGGCAGATCATCAGTTAATAAGAAGGAAAAGGCCGGGAAGATCAGTCCTAGAAGAAAAAACAAGTCCGAAACTGTGGCCAAAAAGAAGTGTACGGCTCTCAGAATGGCCAAAGAGATCTCTTGTGCCGCCCTTTTGGCCATGTTTCGGAGGCTGTTGGCCTGCACATCCAAGGTTGATGTGGCTGATCATCATGGAGATTGAACATTTCTTTTTCCTTTTTTTAATCAATTTCGGCTTTCAGTGCTTCCTCCTCTTTTTTTTTTTTTTTTTTCAGTTTTTAAATAACTTTCTAATAGTATTAAGTTGTTATTTATTTGATGCCTTTTTGTTCTTCCTATCTATGTTATTTTTCTTTGTTAATGGCTTTTGCTGATATCATGATATGTTAATGGTTAAAGTGCGAAAAGCATTATCAGGAAATGGTTTTAAATTTAAGCAAATGTATTTGGTTGATGATGATCGGTATCATATGTAAAATGCATCCGTCTTGTAAAATCTTTCAGCTATTCAAAGTTATATGTCTAATGCATATGTTCATATTCAACATTCAACTTCAAATACAAGTATTGTATTTTCTTATGATCAAGTGAACAGGCCTTGCCAGGTTGAGTCACCTAGGAATTATGATTCATATGGTTGCTACCACATTCTTTATAGAAATCAAAGTCTACAGGAGAAATTAACTATATATTCGAATTTTTTTTAATATATACACACATATATATATATATATATATATGAGTTATTATTTATTAATTAAAATTCATGTATGTAACAACAAAAATTAAGAATATATAAGCCTAGTTGGTCCATGAACTATGACATGGAATCAGATTACTCAAGGCTAAAAGTCTTTAGTCTAAAGTCAAAGAAAATCACAATTACTAATTCTTAAAGCGTAAAGCAAATTTGCGACATAGTATATAGAAATGATGGTGGCATGGTGGCTATAGTGATGTTGGAGGTGGGTGTGAAAATTGGGGCCGGCTGAATGCTCAAACACTTTTTACTCTTAATTTTTTAATGTTTTACAGAATTGGTATCCATTACCAGTAGATAATTTATATATTTTCAGTGAATCATGTATTTAAAATAAATTTATACACGAATAATGTATTAAATATATATATATATATATATTTATATTTTCTATTGACTCTTTCATGTCTTGAAAGGGATGGGGAAGGTCAGCACCAGTTGAGAAATATTATGAGCAGAAGAAGTAATCCAAAAGAAAAGAAGCAAAAAGAGGATTTGAGACTCAATCATAGTATAAGCAATCATGAAAAAGATAATGTATTTTTAGTGTAAAACAGATCAAAAGAGAGAATGTAACTTACAATGCAAGTTTTCTTGGATTAATCGACCATGGAATTTTATATTTTTCTTATTCCTCTTTATTTTGTACTAGTTATTTGGAATATACTAAATCATAACTTTGGGTTGCTATAGTAATTAGTTAACCAATCTGAATTTTTCATTTCATTCCATATTTATGTTCAATATATATATATTTAAAATATGATGTTTTAAATATATAAAAATTTCAATATACACATATTTTGAACCTTAATAGGATTAGTGTTTAATGTGAAGAGCTGTAAGACTAAAGTAGGTAAACAATTGGTATATAATAATCTAATTAAATGCATAAATAATAGATTAGTTATCACTTACCAATAATTCTCCTTGTATTACCCGAGTGTTTAGCCTTCCTTTTATTTTACCTTTTGTCACTCTCACTCTTGTGGGACATACAACAGAAATAAATGCCAGTAACTACTATGATGATTCTGGAAAAAAGAAATATTTACTATGATGACATTGACATAATTGCAATTTCTTATGGTGATAATAATGGGATAGTAGGTAAACTGTTTGAGGTACAATGTTCTGAAATCTGAGTTTCTAAACCTTTTAAAATAAGAAAATAATGAACTGCAAAAATAAAAAGACACTATGCAATATTTACATCACTAATAATACCATGTTTCTTCTGGAACAAAAGAGAAAGGAAGTGTATGATATTATCAAATATGTACTTAGGTGCCAACTCATTTGCTGTCTGATCATGAACATCATTATAGTACTGGTGTTTTTGTTTTCCTTAATTTTGTCAATGGAAAACATAATTAACATTACTGATTTGTCTTGAGACTCCTGGAATGTTCATGGATACTTCTTTTCAATTTTATAAGAAATAATTGGTAAGCAATAAATATGTTGCCATTGACCCTTTGATGAATCTTTTATCTACAAGTGAGGTGGTTACCTTGTATGCTATGGTTCAAGATATTCGAATATGAATGTGAATATGATTCTTCAAATATTCCAGTCGGAGTTACCTACAAGGTACCTGTAGAAGCTTTGAAACTAGTACCTACAAGGTACCTGTAGAAGCTTTGAAACTAGTCTTGTTTCAAGCGGGCTTTCATCATGAAATTGCTCGTTTCCAGCCTATTCTAGTCCCAAGATTGGGCTGGATCCACAAAAATTTAAGACAAATTGGTGCATGCATGTGCATTCATGCTCCCCCATCATTTGTTGCTGTTGATGCTACCGCAGCCTACTCTCTAATGGGTAATGGATTAAAGAGTGCTTTGAGGAATTAATTATTCTCAAGTGATGGTTATAGCAAATATACTAACTAGCCCGTTTATTGCCAACAGACTTTTATTTTGTTCTAATAATGTTTTTGAGTGCTTTTTATGATTATAATCTCTTCCAATATGAGAAATTCAAGGGTGATAGAGATTCATAAACAAATGAAGCATGGACTCAATGATTCACTCGCTGATTTACATCAATGCTGGAAGGACAAAACGTAGGATGCTTCAAGCTAAAATCATGAATTGTCTCTTAACAGGCCATCAACCAGGAAGAACAGTTTTATCTCATGTGCTCATATTGATGCAGAAAGATAAAAGTAATAAATTATATCAGAACTGTGGAGAATGGAGTAAGAACGAGAGAACGATCAATCACTGTCGACCGATTAAAGTAAGATGTGCACCTAATAGCAAATCCGAAACAAACGAGCAACGAGAACATTCTTAAAGCTCTCACTAAGATCCCCAACCCTGCTGTACATGAAAGAGTTCACAAAATACACGTCCACTTTAGAACAAAGCTTATGCCTGGTTTGTTTGATGACTAACCAAAGAGACCACATTATGGTGTATAGGATGACGAACCATTCCACCAAGCTTTGGTGGATCCGAGAAAACCATGTAATCTTTGCTCCATAACATATAATTCACCTGCCTTCAGACTTCACCAGCTGTGAGAACACCTTACTCATTGAAGCACCTGAGAGGTCATCCACATTTGAGAACACAAACTGCGCAGAAGAAACTGTTGGATCAAGCTGACTGAAATTGTTAATTTGTGGAGAAAGTTCACCGATCATGTTCGAACTGTTCTCTTCAGGATCGCCCTGAACAGCCTCCTGAAGTTGAAGAGCATACTCCAGATTCCATAAAACATCCCCCATGGAAGGCCTGTCAACACCGAAATCAGCTAAGCATTTCTCGGCAGTTTCTCCAAACTTCCTAAGAGAATCAGACCTGATATTTCCTTTGAGATTAGAATCAATTATTTGCACCAACTGTCCTCTTTTCTGCCATTTCATTGCCCATTCAGCTAGATTTACCATTTCCCTTGGAAGAGTAGGATCTATTACTGGTCTTGCACAAAGAACTTCAAACAAAACCACTCCAAATGAATATACATCAGATTTTTCTGTCAGTTGTTGCCTTCTGAAATATTCTGGATCCAGGTATCCAAAACTTCCTTTCACAGCTGTACTGACATGGGTCTGATCGACTTCAGGTCCTGTCTTTGACAGCCCGAAATCCGCAACCTTGGCCATGAGATTCTCATCAAGTAAGATATTCGCGGACTTCACATCACGATGAATAACTGCTTTCGCATAGCCTGTGTGAAGGTAATGGAGTCCTCTAGCTGCACCAATGCATATTTCAAGCCTTTGTTTCCAACTTAAACTTGGATGGCCCGAACCATAGAGATGACTCTTGAGTGTACCATTCTCCATATATTCATAAATCAAGATCATCTCATTCTTTTCATCACAATAACCAATTAAAGAAACTAAATGGCGGTGACGGAACTGGGATAGCATCTCAATTTCAGTCTGGAACTCAGCAAGTCCTTGTTGGGACCGGGGATTTCCCCTTTTAACAGCAACTTTTGTACCGTCATTCAGTTCTCCTTTGTATACCTTACCGAAACCGCCAATCCCAATGACCAAACTTTCATCAAAATTATTGGTGGCTTCTTGAACAGCCAGGAAAGGAATGTGATAGCCAGTATTCGAATTGAGACTAGCAGTTGTTCCTTTGGAGTATTTGCTCCCTATAGTGTGGGAAGTTCCTCCATTAGTTGAAAAAGGAATCCATGTCTTCGATTGCCTCCGGTGTGCCACACGTCTTCTTTTTCTACAAAACATAAATAGAAGTCCTGCCAACAGCAGTCCAAAAGCCACCCCAACACTGGCACCCACTATGGCACCAACTTTCTTCTTTGAACTTGAACCAGAAGTATTGGCAGTTCCCAAGCCAGTAAGGCTGCCATCAGAATTGTTCAATTTCATGATTTCAAGCCCATTTAGTATGGCATCAGGGTAAGCACCACGTAAATTTGATGGACCGATGCTTACTCGAAGCTTGTTCATAGTAGCTGAGTCTGTAACAAAATCCATATAATATGCAGCAGCCAAAACATTACCCAAATAAGCACTCAGATCAAGGTCCCTCACAACCATTGAGGAGTCGATGAAAACATTGAAATAGAGCTGGTTAAGAGAAGTGCTGACAATATCACAAAAATGAAACCTAACTAGGTGCTGAAAACCGGGATCCACATCGAATTCCCAGGTCACATTGAAGTTGCTATTGGGGTCACCTAAGGAGTTCATCCTGGTGCAGCTACCATAAACAGAAACTGGAGCAATCTCTGGTGTTGATCCACCATCAACATACTTGACAGCTCTAGTATTTGATACAGTTGATGCAAGATTCTTTTCTATAAGGAAACTCTGATCAGGCACCCATGTTCGATGAAGGGTATCGTTCTTGAAGGACACCATAGGTCCCCCCATATTCACCCTAGCAACCGTCTCCAGTGCCTGCCACATCAAGCCTTGGAATCCCACTGATGATTTAACAGTACGGGCGTGGTCTGGAATGAGCTGATCAGGAACTGAAACAACTTCCAGGGCATTTATAAAAGCAAATGAATTCTCTGAAGGAGTGAATATGATGGCAAGACTATCGGTGGTGATATTAACAGAGAATTCTTTGACAAGATGAGCTCCAACACTGAAACTGCTGAGAAGGACATGGTTTTCAGTGGAAACATCGAACTTTGCCGAACTCATATTGTAAGTAGCATAAACAAATGGATTGAAATAAAGGCGAATCCAGAGTCTCCCCCGTTGGCTGATTGGAAATGTATACTTAGAAACACCGGTAAAGATTCTAGCTGTTTGATAGAGCCGTGAAACGGCAGAAGAGATGGTTGATTTCGATGTGTTCCCAACAACACGTTGTGGTGTAGAAAGGAGTTTAGAGGCCAAGCCATCAGCCATGAAAACTCGACCACCCACTGTACTATTAGCTAGTGATCCACAATCAATAAGGTAGTTGTCTGCTGGTGTAAACCCTCTAGCAAAGCATTGAAAACATAAGACTGAAGAAACCCAGATGAGCAATTCAATTATCTTACAACCCATCTTTTCAAAATCCTAGCAAGTAACAGTAACACCAAAGCTTTGAATCTTTTTGTTCTTAACAGGAACTGAAATCCTGGATTCTTACATAAACTACAAATGGATTAATAGCAAACAATAATAGAAATTAAAGAAACAACAACAACTAAGAGATCTGAATTAAAGACAAAAGCTGGAAAAAAGAAACAGCAAGAGAACCGAATCAAATAGATGAAAAGATGAAACCTTTGAATTTTAGATGAACCTGACTCAAAAAATCAAATCTTCTATGCAGCTGTATGGGAATTTGGCAGAGCTTTCGTTGCAATTTCCAATGCAGATAGAGCAGGGTGCATACACAAGCGGGTTTAACTTTAAACTAGATTACAACCTCTCCCACTTAATTGTTTCTATTTTTTTTTCTTTCCCAATTTTGGTTCATATTCTTAAATAAACAGTACACAAAGAGGCTAAAGGTGGTGTAACAAAAATACAAGTAAGCAGCACAAATAATAAGAAAAACACTGTTTAAATGTCCAATTTCTGGTTTGGTAAATCAACGATAGATGTAAAGTGAATACAATAGAAACAAAACAATAACATGCAGAAGAGATAAGAGCAAATTTAAAGTTAGGAAATTTATGGAGAGAGAGGCGTCTTTATGGGTTTTAATGACGGTGGGTAGAAAACAGAGTTTTAAGCTTTCTGGTAACATAAAGGTTATTTACTCTCCATCCTGCTAGTTGGGGGGGGTTTCTGAGCGGTGACTGGGGAAAAGCAAATGCCTTCCTCTTTAAACTTTAAAGTCTTTTTAAGTTTTAATGGATTGATGTCAATCTCTTTTCTTTTATTCAATAATTGATATCAAATTTCAATAAATAAAAAAAAAATTGAAACTGAAAATTATAAGAAATGAAATAAAACGTTTTGTGGGAGGGTTAAAATCTGCTTTTAGTCCTTGTATTTTAACAAAATTTGAAATTTAGTTTTTATACTTAAAAGGATAAAAATTAAGTCAATCTTATTTTTAATTAAAAATCTCAATTCAATTAATAACATTGTTAATATTACACATCAAAGGAAGATAAATTGAAAAAAAAATTTAATTGATAAATTTTGACAAAATTTAACAACAAAGATTTCAAGTTGAAAATGTAAAAAAATTGAATTGTTAGCTTTTAAAGTATAGAAACTAATTTTGAAATTCTGTAAAAGTAAAGGGACTAATAACATATTTTAACCTTGTGAATGTGATGAATGGAAGTGCTTTCTTTCTTTTGATTTTTTTTCTTTTTCCATTTGTATGGAAAAAATAATATGAAATAAATATAATGCATTTTAATAAATATAAAAAAATTAGTACATTTAAATGTCACATATGCTACTCGGATATGGAGAGTGTGATTGATAAATTACTAAAAATCTTCGATTTATTAAAAAAAATTATATTTTAAATTTTTTTAATTTTCCACTTATTCTTTTAAATTAAATTTGCACTTTCGAATTCAATTTAAATAATAAAATTATTTTAATTTTAAATTTAATTGTAAAATATTAATTATAAAATATTTTTGGATATTTTATTAATTTTTAACAGTAAAATGAGTTTTTCCTTTATATGTTGACCTAGGTATGGAAAAAAATTTTAAACCCTTTTAAGGTATTTTCATTTTAATCAGATTAAGCGCTAAATCTCTAACAACGATTGATTGTATTTTGACCACCTAAAAAATATTTGTTTAAGTATTGATCTAGGTAAAAAAAAACTACTAAAGATTAAAGTTAAAAAATAGTGAAAACTAAAATAATGCATATGTTTGCCTCCTTGTCAAATTTCTAATTTTTTTTCAATATTTAAATTTCAAAACATCAAAACTGATTAAATAAATTGTTTTAAGTTTTTTTATCTTACATTAATTTTGATGTTTCGAAATTTAAAATTTCAATATTGAATTTTTTTTTAAATTTTCAACAATGAGATAAACAAGTACAATTTGACAAATTTTTAATGCATTATTTTAGTTTTCACCACTCTTTCACTTTAATCTTCTTTTTTTTACCTAAATCAAGACTTTAAAAAATTTTGGTGACCAAAATGAAAATGACTTAGAAGTTGAGTGACCAAAATGAAAATATAAATATAATGTGGATATGATTTGGCCTATATAATTAACCACCATTAAAATTTTAGTGCTTATGTGACTAAATTGCAAGAACTATTGTTGAGTGACTAAAATGAAAACGCCTGATAAATTGGCTGACCAATGAATAGTTTACCCCTTAAATTATTAACATCAAGGTTTTTTTTTTTGAAAGAGTGGATTTTTCTCTTATAAGTTATAATATATAAACATTTAAAATATAACATTATAAAATTATTAAAAATTATTTAAATCCAAAATTTTATTTAAAATCCATAAAAACTTTTAAAATTACCAAACTTTATAAAATTCGAAATATTATAAAAACTTACAAACATTTGAAGTCTAGAGTAGAGATCATGGTAGATCTCATCCATAACACCTTTCAAATGATATATTTATTTAAACTAGTAAGTAATAAAACTATCCACTAGTATTAGGTACAGTGGGAAAATACATTATATTTTTAATGTGAGGTAGTTCGAATAAGAGAGATGATATTATTAGGAGGGACAACTACAAACCCCAAACATGATTCATAAAATAGACATGAAGAACAAGAGCAAAATAATAATAATAAATAAGATACTTATTATAATTTTCAAAAATATAAAATTTATATTTTTATATTTTTTTAAAGTTTTTTTTATAATTTTTGTTGAGAGAGACTATTTTGGTCACCCCTAATAAAGAATACCAAAAGGAAAATAATAACTAAAATTGCACTACAATTATTTACTTAAAAGTATATTTTAAAAGGACGTGGGTACGAAGTGTCAAAAAATTGATGAATTGTTATTGTTAGAACATGGTTGGACTAGATGAGTCTTTAGACAAAATTACTTCGATAATCACCAACAATGTTCGCCTTGTTGGAAAATATGTACATCACATATATAATAATAGTAATTACATGTTATTATTTACTATAATAAAAGATTAACCCAAATTAAAAGTGATCTAATTTGATTAAAGTTTATTGGATTTTAGTTATTAAATACAGTATGTGTCAAATATGTGTAGATACTCTTATAACTAATTTCTAATTAATGATGGCCTGAGTAGAAATTAGGATTAATGTGCAAAAGTTATATATCAGAGTTATGGTCCCCAAATTACACATATATAATTTTTCTAATATCTCATCTTTAGAAAAAAGAGAGTCACATTCTCTGAACTACTTGTGTGCTACTCTGGAAAATCAAAATCTCAAGGTCGAATATTTCAAGAAATCAATGGATTCAGGTACGCTTCCACATTTAGTTTTGTTCTTGATGATTTGACATGATAGATCATGGTTAATACAGTTTCCGCATTTAGTTTTGTTCTTAATGATTTGACATGATAGATCTTGGTTAATAAAGTTTCCGCATTTAATTTTGTTCTTGATGATTTGACATGATAGATCCTAGTTAATAAAGTTTTATATCAAATCTTGTTTTTACAGTTTGTTACAAGTGGCATCTGAGCCTTGTCATGTTGAATCATTGAGAACGAATTGTTTATTTATTATTTTTGGATTGATTCGTTTTTTTCAAATTTTATCATTACGATATTTTGATTATATACCATGTTGAATATTTGAGATTCTTAATATTTTTTTTTTGGGTTTTGATTCTTTAAAATTAAAGTTTTAGGATTTTATAAATATAAATTGGTTTGATATTTGCATATGCTACTTGAAGGGTCAAAGTTTATAATTTATGTGATTCTTGATTAACTTTTTAATCTATCATCCAATTGCTCTGCCAATTGTCAGTAATTTCATTCCAATTTACTGCTGCTAAATGTCGATCATCCCTTGAATTTGCTTTTTTTTTTCTGCAATTTCATCCATATTTGTTGTACCAATCCATCTAAATATCATCTACTTACCATTCTTAAAGCCGTTGTCATTCTCCTTGAAAGCCATTGTCGTGCTTTCAATTTTTGTTTTCATCTCTTTAAAAAAAAACTTCAAACAATTATATAGTTTATATTGTTGGATTATTGATTTTTTATGATTGTGATGTCATGTGTATGCATGTGTGGCCTACTAAACTTTTCTGAGTTATTATAGTTTATTTGATAAATATACTATTGTTGAGACTTTGGATGGTCTACCTTATTTGGTCACTTATTTTCATACATTTTTTTTGCTTTTCTTTATGATTTGCATATGGTAAGTGAGTAATTCATAATAGACATGTTGTTCATACTTTGGGAATTTGAGTTTTTGTTGGAATTTTTATTTGGTTTCTTTGTCCCATTGACTTTTGATTACTAGTCTTGAACCTGTTTTTCCCTCAGAACATGTTCTATTATTGTTTGTTTATTTGCAAACTCCATGTTTTTTTTTGCTGAGAATTTTGATGTTGGATGATTTAGTGTAAATTTAAACGAATTATGTTTTTTAAGCATCAGTAATGGCATCATAATGATGGAATTGTCTAGTCGGTAAAAGGAATTGTTTTAATTCTATGAGTAATTCATCATCATTATTTTTTAATTAAATCAGTCAAAATTAAGGTTTTTGGTTATGATAGTGGCATTAAGATAACTTTATTTTGAGTTATTTTGGAATCTATAAAATAATAAAAAATTAGTTTTAACCTTTAACTGTTATGAAAATTTGGTTGTGTTAATATACATGATCAGATATGGCTTTAGTTATGATATATGTAACGAAAGTTGCTTTTGTTCTATGTTACCATAATTAATGGACATGATTGATTGGAATACCTTTTGGATATTATAGTAAAGTTTTGAGCTCATAAGGTTCTATAATGACATGTACTTATAGAGTAATTAATATATATATGTGGTCTAAGTCGGGGATTATTGGAAAATATGGACATCACATATATAATAATAGTAATAACATGTTATTATTTACTATCATAAAATATTAGCCCAAATTAAACGTGATCTAATTTGGTTAATGTTTATTGTACTTTATTTATTAAATAAAGTATGGGCTAAATATGTGTAGATACTCTAGTAACTAATTTCTAATTTCTAATTAATGATGGGCTAATTAGAAATTAGGATTAATGTGCAAAAGTTATATATTAGGGTTGTGCTTCCCAAATTACACACATGTAACTTTTCTAATATCCTATGTTTAGAAAAGAGAGAGCCACATTCTCTAAATTACTTGTGTGCTAATTTGGAAGATTAAAACCATAAAATCGAAGATTCCAAGAAATCAATGGATTCAGATATGCTTCTACATTTAGTTTTATTGTTGATGATTTGACATGATAGATCCTGGGTAATAAAGTTTTATACTAGACCTTGTTTTTACGGCTTGTTACACGTCTTTCATGGTTAGTAAAGGATAACATCCATGCGTCATCCCTTACCACTACCTATGCTACTTTATTTACCATTGCCACAAGAAACTGGTTGCAAACAATGAAAGGGATGCTATCAGTAAGAAAGATGCTATGCTAATCAAGAAGGGAATAGAAATGGTGGAGTTTGACCTCAGCCATATTGTCTATGATTAGCATAGCATCTTTGAATTTTCTACCATTCCCTTCTTTGAATTTTCAAATACTTGTGAAGAAAAATCTAAAACTTGTTTGAGACAATGAACATCTTGAGAGAACTATTGTTGAGCTCAAATTTTAATCAAAATGGCTTGAGTAAAAGCACACTTCTACTAATCCTACAGATCATTCTAACAATGACAAGGAAGAAGAACCCGCAACTGAGACTACCCAAGTGGGCTTTGAAGTGCCCACTGCAATAGGTGTTGTGAGTAACTGAAACACCCCAAACCTGGCCCACGAGTTTTGACCAAATTTGGTAACCTCAAGTAAACCGATTCAAAGTTCTTTTGTTCCTTAGGAAAAACTTGTGCAATTTTAAAGAAAATAATGTTTTGGGTTGGGCTTGTGTTGAAAACGAATTTATCTTATATTGAAATCCATTTATTTCAGGTGACAAAATACTTAGAGTTTATTTTAAAATAAATTTGTTGATCCATAAATAATAATTTGTAAACATAATAAATAAAAGTAAAAAGAAATAAAGAAATTCAACTATGGCCTTATGGCCTTATTACATCAAATAATCCCAAAATAAAATTCTTAAGTACTTAAATAAAATAAAATGTCCATTTTGAATAAAACTTCAAGCTGAGCATGGCCACCACAAGTTCTGCCGTCCCGGTCCATCACTGTTCATCACCTGAAAAATGTTCCCACAACGGGGTGAGTCAACAGACTCAATGTGTACACAACACTAAAATTTAATAGATCAGGCATACCATAACGTATCACATGCACATTCATATACAGATAAAATAATGATGCAACCCATACCCAAACCTAGATGCCACCCGCTACACATCCCCGTACCAACCTGCACACCGTGGGGACTACTAAGTCGACCCTCCTTCCGCTACACACCATCGAAGGTAGTCGCTGCAGTCGACGTGCTCATCGCCCATATAAAATTCGTGGCATAGCCACCAGATTCAGATAATTGTGTCATGAGACACCACATTCAGATAATGTAACTGAAGTTACCACATTCAGATAATGTGACCGAAGTCACCACATTCAGATAGTGAGACCGAAGTCATCACATTCACTTCCCCTTTCTCATATAACCCGAATGCCCATGTTATTCATATCATGCATATCATACTTAAATTCACATTCATGTTACTTTTCACATGTTAAATATAACATATTTCGTAATCCTAGTAGGAGTAGGAAACATACCTGAGTACTTTGTACCACATTAGGGTACTTAGCCATATTCACATTCTTATACATACATATATTACATATTGCCATATAACGTATTAAAAGATAGTGTGGGGTACACACCTGATTTGCTTAACGAAATCCTTGAAATCCCGAAAAATCGATCTACTGCTTTAGATCCGTTAACTCCTATATTCGGCCAATCATTTAAACATATTAATAAACCTTTTTGGCCACAAATCCAAATCCTAGTAGGATTTATACACTTAAAACTTACCTTAAGGATCTTAAATCCCGAAATTATCCCTTGGTTGTAGCTTCTGTCGAAATTCCTAAACCACATGTTAGATCCGATTTCATCCTTAAACATGATAAATAATTCTAGGCCGAATGTACATATGACTTACCTTGTGGATTTTAAATCCCGAATCTCACCGAATAACTAGGGAACACGTAGCTTATGGTGTACCTTCGGGAAAAGAACTTCTCCTTCCTTGTAGTCGACACTTAGTAAATCCCGAAAGATCCTTCCAAATTTCGGCAAACAAGTTTCTAATGGGATTAGTCCTAGATTTCGGTAAATCTTAAAAGAAAAAGGATGGAAATCGAATGAGATCTTACCCTTACTTTAGATATCGGTAGTTCCTTTGCTTGAAGTCTCAAACTATTCGGCTATGGCCTTGATCTTAGCAAGCTTTCGGCTTTTGGAATATTGAGAGGAGAAGAATGAAGAAGAAAAGAATAGGGGTTGCAGAGAAAATTCGGCAGAGGTTATCAAGGAAGAGTAAATAATGCTGAATGGCCTCTCTATTCCTTTTATAGCCGAATTTACTAGCTAGAGTCCCTTACTTGGCCACCACTCTTCTATTTGATAGCTTTATCCTTTGTATTATCACTAAATAAAAGAATTTAATCCAACCATTATCTCTTGAAAATAATGATAAATAAATCCCTTATTTATCCATCATTTAGCCGAATTTTAAAGAGAATAAAACTCTTCCTTTTTAAATAGCTTGTGCCGTCCACCTCACTTCTTCTGGAAGCAAAATAAAATTTCTTTTATTTGCTTCCCATGTGACTCGAACTCAGGCCCACTTGCTCATGTAGGTGGCGTCACTTACTTGGGCCTTAAGTGGCATTTCCAGGCCACTTTTCCAAGCCTGTTTGTGTGTCAAATTCCTCCTATTATTTTTCTTAAGGCCACCTTGCCTTAGTTTTCTCTTTTTAAGCCTTAAAACTTGACATTTCTTTACATTTCCAAGTTTTCAAAAATTTTCGTTTGGCTCTTTAAACTTGACATTTCCTTACATTTCCAAGTTTCTAGAAATGTTTACTTTCCTCTTTTGAGTCATTTCCATATCATTTCCTTACATCCCCTAGTTTCCAAAAATGTTCACTTTCCTCTTTTAAACTTAACGTTTCCAAAGCATTTCCTTACATTTCCTTACATTTCCATACATTGCCTTACATTTCCATACATTTCCACACATTTCCATACATTTCCATACATTTCCATACATTTCCTTACATTTCCATACTTTTCCATACACCTTAGGGTTCCTAGAACTCCTCAGAACACATCCAACACACCCACTGAGCCCACTATCTCATGAATTACACACGAACGCATAACCTCTAATCTAGGATGTTACAGTTCTACCCTCCTTAAAAATAATTTCGTCCTCGAAATTACTTATTAACAGCCGTACAATCCTTCTCACCGCACTATGCTTTCGCTGCGCACTCTGATCTTAATAGAACCATCATACTTTCTAGGCACAATCCTTAAGTTCACGTCCCCTAGAACTTATTTCTAACGTCGCGATTTAATCCGAGTAAAAAGTTTTATGAATTAGTCCTTGTTTCACTGATTATTCGCGAAGAATTTTTATGGAAAAATTTTAGGAGTGGTTCTTTCGTATCCATACATGCACCCAGTCTTTACATTCATACATCCATCAATCAATTATGAACTTTCGTTCATTCAGAGAAATGTTGTAGTTTTCATTGTTGTTGTTTTTCCACTACCCAGGGGTATTTTCGTAATTTGCCCTACAGGGGTATTTTTGTAATTTGTCAAAATGAGGTTCCTTGGTGATTTTGTCAAAAAGTATTTTGGAATTTTTAAATTCCCGGGGTATTTTGAAAAATTTTGAAATCCGGGGGTATTTCGATAATTTTGGAGCTCGGGGGTATTTTGGTAATAAACCATGGTAAATTTGTAGAGTTTAATATTTTCGGGGTATTTCCAAATTTTGCAAAACTTTGAGGGTTCTTTTTGAGAATTGTACTTTCCAAAACGGTGATGTTGCAAAAATTTGGAAATCAGGATCATTTTGGTAATTTTGTAAGTTAGGGGCAGTTTTGTAATTTTCCAAAATCAAGGTATTTTGATATTTTGCAAATTAGGGTTTTTGGACATTTTATAAAGTAATGAATTTTTTTGAATAAGAACTGTGGGTATTTTGGAAATTTCATAAACCAAGGGCAGTTTTGTAATTTTGCAAATAGGGGTATTTTAGTAATTCTACAAATCGGAAATTTTCGGAAAAATGTTGTAAAACAATAGTTCTCACAAATTAAAAAGAAATTTTTAAGAGTTTTAAAACTAGGGTTTTTATAAAAACATGGCTAGTTCCCTTTCGGGTTTTAGTTATTGTGTTTAGCCTGCGACTGAGTCCTCTTGGTTAGGGTGAACCGTAGCTACGCACCAGGTAGGGTTCCTGCGAAGAGGAGGTGAGTCACTAGGACTGCTTAAGTACCAGGCTCTTCCGGATCCAATCCTAGACATGCGCACAATGGTTGCCACACCCTAACTCGGCGACTTAGACACGGGTTTGTTTTATTAAGCATTTAAGTCTTATGTAACTGTTGGGGTAAGCTAGCCTTAGAGTTCAAGTTCCTATCATGCTAATCTACGTTCCATTCCATTTCTACCCTTCTACAGATCACAATATAAATCACACATAGGTTAGGGGTACTTACCTGGTGGACTGCGGGTCGGAGACCTAGGTGCCATGCCAGAAAACCTGCTTAGTTAAAAATACTTTCATAAAAACTCATTTGGGCTCGATTTGAAAACGTTTTGGGCCTTAAACCCAAGGCCGAGAGTTTAAAATTGGGCTCTGATACCAAACTGAAACACCCCAAACCTGGCCCACGAGCTTTGACCAAATTTGGTATGTTCCTCAAGTAAACCGATTCAAAGTTCTTTTGTTCCTTAGGAAAAACTTGTGCAATTTTAAAGAAAATAATGTTTTGGGTTGGGCTTGTGTTCAAAACCAATTTATCTTATATTGAAATCCATTTATTTCAGGTGACAAAATACTTAGAGTTTATTTTAAAATAAATTTGTTGATCTATAAATAATAATTATAAACATAATAAATAAAAGTAAAAAGAAATAAAGAAATTCAACTATGGCCTTATGGCCTTATTACATCAAATAATCCCAAAATAAAATTCTTAAGTACTTAAATAAAATAAAATGTCCATTTTGAATAAAACTTCAAGCTGAGCATGGCCACCACAAGTTTTGCCGTCCCGGTCCATCACTGTTCATCACCTGAAAAATGTTCCCACAACGGGGTGAGTCAACAGACTCAATGTGTACACAATACTAAAATTTAATAGATCAGGCATACCATAACGTATCACATGCACATTCATATACAGATAAAATAATGATGCAACCCATACCCAAACATAGATGCCATCCGCTACACATCCCCGTACCAACCTGCACACCGTAAGGACTACTAAGTCGACCCTCCTTCCGCTACACACCATCGAAGGTAGTCGCTGCAGTCGACGTGCTCATCGCCCATATAAAATTCGTGGCATAGCCACCAGATTCAGATAATTGTGTCATGAGACACCACATTCAGATAATGTAACCGAAGTTACCACATTCAGATAATGTGACCGAAGTCACCACATTCAGATAGTGAGACCGAAGTCATCACATTCACTTCCCCTTTCTCATATAACCCGAATGCCCATGTTATTCATATCATGCATATCATACTTAAATTCACATTCACGTTACTTTTCACATGTTAAATATAACATATTTCGTAATCCTAGTAGGAGTAGGAAACATACCTGAGTACTTTGTACCACATTAGGGTACTTAGCCATATTCACATTCTTATACATACATATATTACATATTGCCATAAACGTATTAAA